>CM067319.1:3972500-4027500 GCA_034231615.1 Meghimatium bilineatum | reverse complement strand
GGCAAGCCAGTAAATGAATGTATTAGCGGCAAGCCAGTGAATGAATGTATTAGCGGCAAGCCAGTGAATGAATGTATTAGCGGCAGGCCATTGAATGAATGTGTTAGCGGCAAGCCAGTGAATGAAGGTATTAGCGGCGAGCCAGTGAATGAATGTATTAGCGGCAAGCCAGTGAATGAATGTATTAGCGGCAAGCCAGTGAATGAATGTATTAGCGGCAAGCCAGTGAATGAAGAAATGTTTGATATGCTTAAGATGCTGTACATTCGAATTATAGATGTTGTAACACTGGATGTTGTAACATTGGATGTTGTAACACTGGATATTGTAACACTGGATGAAGTAACATTGGATGTTGTAACATTGGATGGTGTAACACTGGATGGTGTAACACTGGATGTTGTAACATTGGATGTTGTAACACTGGATGTTGTAACATTGAATGTTGTAACACTGGATGTTGTATCCGTGATGTTGTAACACTGGATGTTGTAACATTAGATGTTGTAACACTGGATGTTGTAACACTGGATGTTGTAACACTGAATGTTGTAACACTGAATGTTGTAACACTGGATGTTGTAACACTGAATGTTGTAGTATTGTATGTTGTAACACTGGATGTTGTAACACTGGATGTTGTAACATTAGATGTTATAACACTGGATGTTGTAACATTAGATGTTGTAACACTGGATGTTGTATCCGTGATGTTGTAACACTGGATGTTGTAACATTGGATGTTGTAACATTGGATGTTGTAACACTGGATGTTGTAACATTAGATGTTGTAACACTGGATGTTGTAACATTGGATGTTGTAACACTGGATGTTGTAACATTAGATGTTGTAACACTGGATGTTGTATCCATGATGTTGTAACACTGGATGTTGTAGTATTGTATGTTGTAACACTGGATGTTGTAACACTGGATGTTGTAACACTGAATGTTGTAACACTGGATGTTGTAACATTTGATGTTGTAACACTGGATGTTGTAACATTTGATGTTGTAACACTGGATGTTGTAACATTTGATGTTGTAACATTAGATGTTGTAACACTGGATGTTGTAACATTAGATGTTGTAACACTGGATGTTGTAACATTGGATGTTGTAACACTGGATGTTGTATCACTGAATGCTGTAACACTGGTTGTTGTATCCGTGATGTTGTAACACTGGATGTTGTAACATTAGATGTTGTAACACTGGATGTTGTAACACTGGATGTTGTAACACTGAATGTTGTAACACTGAATGTTGTAACACTGGATGTTGTAACACTGGATGTTGTAGTATTGTATGTTGTAACACTGGATGTTGTAACACTGGATGTTGTAACATTAGATGTATTAACACTGGATGTTGTAACATTAGATGTTGTAACACTGGATGTTGTATCCGTGATGTTGTAACACTGGATGTTGTAACATTGGATGTTGTAACACTGGATGTTGTAACATTAGATGCTGTAACACTGGATGTTGTAACACTAGTAACACTGGATGTTGTATCCGTGATGTTGTAACACTGGATGTTGTAGTATTGTATGTTGTAACACTGGATGTTGTAACACTGGATGTTGTAACACTGAATGTTGTAACAATGGATGTTGTAACATTTGATGTTGTAACACTGGATGTTGTAACACTGGATGTTGTAGTATTGTATGTTGTAACACTGGATGTTGTATCCGTGATGTTGTAACACTGGATGTTGTAACATTTGATGTTGTAACACTGGATGTTGTAACATTTGATATTGTAACACTGGATGTTGTAACATTAGATGTTGTAACATTAGATGTTGTAACACTGGATGTTGTAACATTAGATGTTGTAACACTGGATGTTGTAACATTTGATGTTGTAACACTGGATGTTGTAACATTAGATGTTGTAACACTGGATGTTGTAACACTGGATGTTGTAACATTAGATGTTGTAACACTGGATGTTGTAACACTGGATGTTGTATCCGTGATGTTGTAACACTGGATGTTGTATCCGTGATGTTGTAACACTGGATGTTGTATCCGTGATGTTGTAACACTGGATGTTGTAACACTGGATGTTGTAACATTAAATGTTGTAACACTGGATGTTGTAACATTGGATGTTGTAACACTTAATTTTGTATCATTGGAAGTTGTAACATTGGATGTTTTAACACTGGATGTTGTAACACTGGATGTTGTAACACTGGACGTTGTAACATTGGATGTGGTTACACTGGATGTTGTAACATTGGATGTTGTAAGCGTGTGGTAAACCAGGTCTGGTAAATAAATAAACTGGTTTTATATATTCGAATGAATCTAGTGTCTCGCTGATGTTAGAATACTGATATTAGAATACTGATATTAGAATACTGATATTAGAATACTGATATTAGAATACTGATATTAGAATACTGATATTAGAATACTGATATTAGAATACTGATATTGGAATACTGATATTAGAATACTGATATTGGAATACTGATATTAGAATACTGATATATGTGTATATAGAACTAAATGTGCCCCTTAAACCGCCCAATGTCACATACAGTAATAAACATAGAAAGATAACTATATATTTATATGGATAGATACTATTCCCATTCTAGTCTGGCTTCTCCGAGTTTATTTTGCCTGGGATTGTTATATTTTGTCGTTTGTCGACATGACTGCAATGCTGTGATATGACTGTAGTGCTCTGATAAAGGTAACAATTATTTTCATGATTGCTAGTTCGCCATATTGTTTTACCTTGAGACACGTCAGGTAGAGTTACACGTCGTTTTGCCAACTTCTGTTGCATATCGACACTTTATTTCCATGATTCTCTTGACGTTGTTCTATTATTGTTTGATAGCTTACGTATGTATTTGTAGATGAGAGGCGAGGACAGAATGTTTACTACATCAATGGCAGCGAACGCTTTGATGTCAGCCTGGACTTATTACGAAATCAGCTCTGGGAAATCCCGCTGGAAAAATGGTATATATATATAATATATGTAACTTGTCTACATTTTCTTGACATGAAGTTGTCTTGTATTTGTTTGTTTTAATATTTATGTTTTGTTTCTTGTATGAAAGAATGTCTGTTTATTTGTGTGCACACATAAACTTATGTCAGTGTAGTAGTCAGTGTTCTGATGGGGTAACACTCCTGTCGGTCAAACAAATTTCAAGATGAAACAAAGAAGAATAGTTGGAGGGGTTACTAATTTAAACTGTGACAAAGACACATGTCTGCACTGCTGGGAGAAAATCATCCCTTGTATCAGCAGTTTGTTCTTGCAGCAACCGACGTCTGGACTTTTAATGCAGCACGTATTCTGTCTTCGACAACACTGCATCCCTACAACAGAAGGACTAAGTAATCCTTGTAGTAATGAGACCTTCTGGGATATACAAATGTTAAATGTTTGTTGCTCACGATAATGTACAGACCTGTGCAGTGTGCGTATTGTTAAGGTACATAGAATAGGGCCACTGCTTTCTTTCCAAGCATGCCGAAGGAGGACAAAAGGAAATTGTGGTAGAGACTAACAACTTTTCCTCTGTGAACCAAACTGGTAATCATTGTGACTGCATGTCTTGCCTCATTATTTTGCAGTCCTGCGGACATTGCATCGTTTTCTATTGGTAGCAGGATACTAAGTGGTGGAGAATGTCGGATGTGTCAACGCTGCAGATGAGTCAGCAGATCTAATAGAAGAATGATGAACTAGTTGGCCCCAGACGTATATGCTACGCTCCTGGCAGAGAGTTAGGATGTTGGGATACTGCTACATAGAAATGCCTCACTTCGGGGACTCACAATTCATCTAGAAACTCCCTATCACAACCATACCTTCAAGACAGCAAACCATTCACCAGTTCATGTGTCACCTAGATTACTCACCTGACGAGGACTTTTGATTTTCTCAGAAAGGCTATGCGCTGCCAATATCTACCTACTTACAACTAAAGCAATTACCATCACCATCATCATCATCATCATCTGCAACATGTCTCGAAATTTTAAGAAAGCCACGATATATATTCTTACAACATTTGTTGTTTGCATAAATAATACAGGAACCCCCTGGTCAGTTAGAGAAACAGTAAAAGGCTGTATCAAGTGGCTGCGACAACACACATTTGACAGGAAATATGAACCATGGAACGCATTCTTCTCTGGGTCTGTGAAAGGTTTTGAGGTAATACTGTTTGTGTTTGGTTCTTCTTCTTCTTCAGAGTTCATTCTCAAACTCCCGCTAGATCTCTCTTATAGCAAGACACATTCTCAAACCCCCGCTGGGTCTCTCGTAGCAGGACACATTCTCAAATACCCACTGGATCTCTCTTGTAGCAGGACAATGCTCATACTGGATTTCAAGCATGATGCAGAATAGAGAATGGAAATGGGCTGTTTCACCGTATTATTTGAATCAATGGCCCGACACAACAGTATTTAGCAGTACTTATATTTGTTTTATACCCAGAAATTCGAAATAATGGAGTTCTTGCTACCTATTTACAATTCTTATGCGCTGGAGTGTTTCTCTAGAACATTCTATCATACATAAACTATTGAGCGCTAGTGTTTCTCTAGAACTTTCTATCATACATAAACTATTGAGCGCTAGTGTTTCTCTAGAACTTTCTATCATACATAAACTATTGAGCGCTAGTGTTTCTCTAGAACGTTCTATCATACATAAACTATTGAGCGCTAGTGTTTCTCCAGAACGTTCTATCATACATAAACTATTCAGGACTGATGGGGGAATGGGATGTTTACGGAAGAAGAGAAGGATGTACAGAGAGCCGGACAGAATTGGGGGAGGGGTTATGTATATTTGTCGAAGGTTTAGTTTAGTTGTTTTTTTCTGAACCGACGTCGACACACTCTGGGACACACCTGACACCCCCTGAATTGCACTGTTCTGCTCACCGGGGGGGGGGGGGGAGTTCTAAGTATTTTGTTTCGCATTATTAAATATCACGGACATGAATTTACGTATATATGTATTTCCTGTCAACTATTTCCGGTATCTTGCATCCATATTTCGCTCGGACACGTTAGTGTGTCCCCGTGTACCTGTGTCCCTGTGCCATTGCTACTCGACGTCTTTTGATGTAATTTTATTGTCATCTTGATAAAAGACTTTTGGTCGAAAAGTCGATTATGTACTATTATTTGTATGATTATGTCCTGTTTACTGTTGTGTCTATTCTTTCACATTGACGTCCGACAATGATAGTGTGTTAGCTGTCGTCCAGACAGCTGTTAGTTGTCGTCCAGTCAGCTGTTAGCTGTCGTCCAGTAAGACTACATTACCTGTGTTCTACGTAAGTACTATTTGCATACATTTTTACAGCAGTATTACCTTTTATTGATTGTCATCTCATTTATAAGAATAAGGTCTGAATGGAGAAGTTGGGAGCTGACCACTATGATATACCACCCCCATACACCCACATATTAAACGAACGCATGTGGATCGAGACAAAACTATTTTGTGTTTTGTGCAAATTTCTCATTTTTCATTAGTATTTCATCAGCTGTTAACCCGTTCTTGACTTCTAGACCAGTGACATGCACACCAAGCCAAGCACACCAAGCCAAGCACACCATTCTTTCGGGCCCTCGTGGAACATCTATAAGTATTCTTCATCTTCTTCAGTCAGTTATCAGGTTACAGCGCTAATACCGCCAATGAACTGTGTGATTCGCTTCTGGTCACCCATGGAACACTGCAGGCTTGAAAGTGGTGCTATCTCAGTAGCTCATGTTTCTCCCTCTCTTCTTGGTAGAGTTGACATGATTGATGAATGAGTTCTTTGATTTCTAGACAGTCCAAAGTTCTGTAGAGCCAAAAGTTGAGCTTTCTAGACATGCTCATTCTCAGTTTCTAGACATTCTAATTCTCAGTTTCTAGACATTCTAATTCTCAGTTTCTAGACATTCTAATTCTCAGTTTCTAGACATTCTAATTCTCAGTTTCTAGACATTCTAATTCTCAGTTTCTAGACATTCTAATTCTCAGTTTCTAGACATTCTAATTCTCAGTTTCTAGACATTCTAATTCTCAGTTTCTAGACATGCTCATTCTCAGTTTCTAGACATTCTAATTCTCAGTTTCTAGATATTCTAATTCTCAGTTTCTAGACATTCTAATTCTCAGTTTCTAGACATTCTAATTCTCAGTTTCTAGACATGCTCATTCTCAGTTTCTAGACATTCTAATTCTCAGTTTCTAGACATTCTAATTCTCAGTTTCTAGACATTCTAATTCTCAGTTTGTTGTGTCCAGTTCGTAATTCTGAAAATAGTGGTTTTTTTCTTGCATGACTTTTGGTGGAAGGGGTAATCTAAAAGGACTATATGCGGTATTCTCATGGATTAGAAAATACAAATTTAAGCTTCAAATGACGAAAACATCAGATTTTTGGTGCCAAGTCGCACGGAAATATCACGGAATTTTGGATCTATGTCACAGGAAAACATCCAGACATTTTGACATTATTTCACAGGAAAAATTCAACACTTGACAGTCACAATATAAAATCCTGACATTTTGGCATTATTTCACACGAAAAATTCAACATTTGACAGTCACAATATAAAATTCTGATATTTTTGCACTATGTTACACTAAATAATCTCTGTCCGGCTCGCTAGCCGAAGAAAGGTTGCCTGCTTATATTTTAGACATGCTAGCTAATATTGTAGCAAAGAGTTAAAACTAACTATAGAAACAGTAGTATGATTTACGAAAACTCCAGTGTCTGGGAACAACTCAACATACTTGATTCTACTTTCTGTGGGAACTTGATTCTACTTTCTGTGGGAACTTGATTCTACTTTCTGTGGGAACTTGATTCTACTTTCTGTGGGAACTGGAAACATATTTTGCTATTCAGATAAATAGGTTGTAATTGATTTTTAATTCCTTCGTTTTTTGTATGTTAGACGTTATTTTCATTTCTTTTACCCTATCTTCTTATCTTGATGAACGTGCCTTCCTTTTTCTTCTCCTCTCCTAATCTTCTGGTCCTTTATTATCAACATTTGCTCTCTTTATGTATAATATTCATGTTCCTTTTTTGCGTTTGTCCTGTTGAAGACGTTTTAGTCGTAACGTCGCCTGTTTGTGAAGTTGTTATTAGTATGTTGTGTACTTTAATATAGCAGAAATATTACCTATTTCCGTGTCCCCCGTCATTATTCCTTATTATTGTAGCATGAAATTATGTTAAGACATGCAATCCAGATTATATCTTTTGTTATTTACTCCCCAGTCATTTCCGTTTTGGTTTCCTGGCAACAGACTAGAATATCTAAATGGAACAGTCATCTCTGATTGGTCACAAGTTCCAAATTCGACATTTATCTACGCAGTTCAAGGTTACGTGCCAGCAAATACATACAGCGCCATGTTGAAAGAGAAACATTTTGGCATTCCCACGCCAATGACATTTCATGGATATAACAATGGATCTAGCGCTTTCCCATTTTGGTCATCCACCCCTTACACTTACTCAACCACTCTTCTTGCCGTGTCCAAATTTAAGTCAATAATTTAGTTTTTGTCTGGAATAAAAGCCTGTTAAAATTGTATAATTATATACCAGTTGCTAGGTTTTGTTTTCGTTTGTTTCTATTTTTGTTTTCGCCTCCGATTCAAGATGGAGTCGGTTCTGTACTTTGTATTTTGTTTTGGACAGGTGATCGGCGGTTTAACAGTCAGCAACGTAAAACATCATTTTTTGCAATTGATCGTTGGTTTAACAAGTCAGTATCGTAAAACATCATTTGTTACATTTGATCTGTACTTTTATATGTTTGACAATTTGTATTTACTTTTTTTCCATGTTTCTTCAAATAAAAAAGTTTGAATTAAAACAGGTTTAATATTTTGTTGTCATTACAGAAAACTGGCAGTGTTTGTTTTACTTTTTTCTCGTAGCTCCTTTATATTTCTCCAGTTTCTTTGACATCTGAAAGAAATTACGTTGCTTACAAAAACCTGCGATATGTGCGCCTTGTCCCCCAGTACATTAGTTTATCGAACCGCTAAAATAATCGATATTATGAGATGTTTCAGAGTGAGATATCTACTATGAGAAGTTACATGACCAATAATCTACTCTGAGATGTATGAAAGCTTGACTCCTACTCTGAAAATTGTCAAAAAAGTTGTTAAATATGTGAGAATATTCATAATTTTTCCCTACTTTGAGAATTATCAGAAACCGATTCAATACATTATCAGTTTCCAGTACTTACACAGACGGCACACGTTGTGTCTGAAAGTTCCTGGTACCTACACAGACGGCACACGATGTATCAAGCAGTTCCTGGTACCTACACAGACGACACACGTTGTATCAAGCAGTTCCTGATACCTACACAGACGACACACGTTGTATCAAGCAGTTTCTGATACCTACACAGACGACACACGTTGTATCAAGCAGTTCCTGATACCTACACAGACGACACACGTTGTATCAAGCAGTTTCTGACACCTTCACTGACAGCACGCTTTGTATCAAAAGTTACACTTTATTCCCAAGTAATATTAAGATACAATTTTACATCGTTCTCCTAGTCGATAGTCAATGTGTATACAGACATGAAGTCAAGTCAATGTGTATACAGACATGAAGTCAAGTCAATGTGTATACAGACATGAAATCAAGTCAATGTGTATACAGACATGAAGTCAAGTCAATGTGTATACAGACATGAAGTCAAGTCAATGTGTATACAGACATGAAGTCAAGTCAATGTGTATACAGACATGAAGTCAAGTCAATGTGTATACAGACATGAAGTCAAGTCAATGTGTATACAGACATGAAATCAAGTCAATGTGTATACAGACATGAAGTCAAGTCAATGTGTATACAGACATGAAGTCAAGTCAATGTGTATACAGACATGAAGTCAAGTCAATGTGTATACATACATGAAGTCAAGTCAATGTGTATACAGACATGAAATCAAGAATAGCTAATATTATGCGGAGTATCACTAAAGTTAATCCTAGAACCATTAACATTAGACAGAAAACAGCTAACATTAGACTGAGAACTGCTAAAATTTGACTGTGAAGTCCTAACATTTGATAACTACCAGTATTAAGTTGAGAACCGTTAACAGTAGACTGAGAACCTCTATCCACGATAACATGAATATGTATGAAATAACAGATAACTTGCACATACAGATAACGTTGTTATCTCAATGTTTGTTTTCAAATCAAGTTATGTACGAACATAACTCATGCAGATAACTTACTTTGCCAAATTTACAAAAGACAGAAAGATTATATAATATTGCTCAGCATTGAGGTATACATACATTGTGTGCTCTTCTGGCTATAGCTGGTCCTGGTCACTTCATAAATAAGTGATAGTTCTTTAGACTTTCGAACGGTAAGAAATATGTGTGATTTACCAAACAAATTATCATACAACCTGGCTGCTTAGGGGGCGGGGGGCAGTTAACTTAGCGTGTCACTGTGTCTTTATCTATCACCTGTGTCTAGACTAGATATTGTTCGCTTGTGATAGTTGAAATATTCTGTGCGGAGGATTCGAACGCTATTACATTTCCTACTTAATTCTTATATTTACTATTACATTTGCTACTTAATTCTTATATTTACTATTACATTTGCTACTTAATTCTTATATTTACTATTACATTTGCTACTTAATTCTTATATTTACTATTAAATTTGCTACTTAATTCTTATATTTACTATTACATTTGCTACTTAATTCTTATATTTACTATCACATTTTTATTGTACTCGTATAATGAATGTACTTTTATCTGTAACATTATATAAATTTACCAGATTGTGTCTAGGTCACTGCTACTCAACTTTCCCCACTGGTATTCATTGTCTAGGTCACTGCTACTCAACTTTCCCCACTGCTAGTCATTGTGTCTAGGTCACTGTTACTCAACTTTCCCCACTGCTAGTCATTGTGTCTAAGTCACTGCTACTCAACTTTCCCCACTGCTAGTCATTGTGTCTAGGTCACTGCTACTCAACTTTCCCCACTGCTAGTCATTGTGTCTAGGTCACTGCTACTCAACTTTCCCAACTGGTATTCACTGTGTCTAGGTCGTAAAACCTTTTTTGACACAGTAAAGGGGTCACTAAGCTAGTAACAGATGTTGGGGAGGGGGGGGGAGGGGTTAACAAAATCTGGCAAAAAAATGGTTGACGTAATGGATCAATTGATTGATAACATGTACTTACTACGCAAAACTGAAATCCAACAGGCATATCCAGGAATATGGTGATGAAGTTTTGCTAATAACTAAAGAAACACATAATAATACACACAAATCGACGTTTCGGCCAAAAGGCCTTTATCAATACAATAATTGCATTTTTGTTTCACTTTTTTTTGATTTTTCTGGGTTTTTCAAGATTTGATGTATCTTATCTTGACTTTCAGATAATATATGTCACAAGATGGTTAAGTTCCGACATATGGTGATGATGGTTGCAGCAGTTGTGTGCCTGTCGTCTGCTACTTCATCCAAGAACACACACGTTTCTGATGATATTATTCAGAAACTGTTTACGTTAATATCTGATGTACAGGTGAGACCTAACCCTATTCTCTGATCTACAGGTGAGACCTAACCCTATTCTCTGATCTACAGGGGAGACTTAACTCTAATCTCTGATCTACAGGTGAGACCTAACCCTATTCTCTGATCTACAGGTGAGACCTAACCCTAATCTCTGATCTAAAAGTGAGACCTAACCCTATTCTCTGATCTACAGGTGAGACCTAACCCTAATCTCTGATCTACAGGTGAGACCTAACCCTATTCTCTGATCTACAGGTGAGACCTAACCCTAATCTCTGATCTACTGGTGAGACCTAACCCTATTCTCTGATCTACAGGTGAGACCTAACCCTAATCTCTGATCTACAGGTGAGACCTAACCCTAATCTCTGATCTACAGGTGAGACCTAACCCTAATCTTAACAATAACCATAATCTAAGTCTAATACTAAGCATAACACTTACTCTTACAGAAACCCTAACAAACACCCTAACCCTAACCCTAGATTACTACATATAAAATACATGATAAAGTACATGAACGATTTCTTTCATTGATTTAAAATTTGTTTCTGCAAGCTCTTAAAGCCTATTTTGGATATACTTGTTTTTCCGGCTTTATGGAGGTGTACACTTATTTGTCCGGCTCTGAGGCAGGGTCCAGTTATTTGTCCGGCTCTGTGGCAGGGTACACTTATTTGTCCAGCTCTGTGGCAGGGTACAGTTATTTGTCCGGCTCTGTGGCGGGGTGGTACAGAGCGCCTCTTTGACAACCAAGATACTCTAATACAACAGCAGGCAATTGCTGATCCGGACTGCTCAGAAAGCAATGGTGAGCTACTGATTGAAATACTGCCAAGACAATTACTATAACCAAAAATGCTGGGTGGATGACAACATCCTGATTACAATGTGCTACCATTTTAGTTTCTTTACTTTCAGCGAACTAATTTAATATGTAGACACATGTGTACTGGAGTATCTGAGATGTGTACACACAAGTGTACTGTAGTATGTGCATCTCTCTCTCTCTCTCTCTCTCTCTCTCTCTCTCACAGTCCACCATTGCAAGTAGAATATTTTAAATTAAACGTTTGCTCTTGTTTCATATTTTAAATGTTATCATTTTATTATTGCTGTTGTTATTGTAAGTCACATTTCCGTCCGTCCAGACGATAGTACTATTGTTGTGATACACGAAATATAATCTACGAACCATAGTGATGATGACGTTCAATACAAATATTACGTAGTAGGCAACTTTCCGTCTTTCCAGATAGTATTATTGTTGTTATATAAGATATATAATCTTCGATCCATGGCCGTGATGGATGTCACTCACAAGACAAATCCGAGTCTTAAAGAGTCTCCACAGTATGTAAAAGGAATCACAGACCCACTTGTATCACTGTGTGTCTTCTTAGGCGTGCAGACCTTGAACTTCATCCATTTCTGCTTTGTCTTTATAGCATTCCTGATTTTCTCGTCCATCAACAAGATCCATGGCATTTATCACTCTCTCCGTCACCGTAATCACTCTCTCCGTCACCTTATTCACCATCTCCGTCACCTTATTCATTCTGTCCTTTACCTCATTCTTTATGACCTTCACCTTATTCATCATGTCCTTCACCTTATTCATCATGTCCTTCACCTTATTCATCATGTCCTTTACCGTATTCATCCTTACCTTCATCTTGTTTATCGTGTCTGACGTAACCACGTTGACATATTCACCTCAGCAATAATAATGTCTTAACCCGGCATGCAACTTCTGAAAATTGTGACATTGTTCCTGTTTCCCTTACATATATCTAGGTCAAAGAAGATGTCCCATTAAAACCATTCAAACAATTCTACAAACAGAAGGGCGTCTATCCATCTGTTGTCAAGCTGTACTTCCATGGAGCTCCAGAAATGGCTGTAGCTAGACTACTGATGGATGTGTTTGATAATAACATGTTTGCGACTGCCTGGATCTCGTCATCTCTTCTGGAGGCATATCGATATGGTCAAGCTCCCAAACCAACAGAGACACAGCTAAGCATGGCTATTGAGGTCTGTTTTTTTGTCTATTTAGTGGGAGATTCACCTTATTTGGTGAGGGTGTTTAATTTTTTGACATAATTAAGCAGTTGGTCCCTGAGTTAATGAACCTTGTTGACGGGGGAAAAGGGGTACAAATTGCCACAAAAAATTGTTGACGTAATTTTTGACAATTCTAATTAGTCTGTTCCTAGACTAATGTCTGTTTGTCAACAATATTAAACAGCTTCCAACTAGTCTTCTAACTATTTATTCATTCATAAAATATTGGTTATAGACTATATATATATATATATATATATATATATATATATATATATATATATATATATATATATATATATATATATATATATATATATATATATATATATATATATATATATATATATAACAAAAATAATGGAAAGATAAATATATATATGAATGGATGCCAGGGCAGATAAATATATATATATGAATGGATGCCAGGGCAGATAAATAATCACTAAGCGCGTAGGATGAATATTATCATATCGAACATAAATATTCCATAATTCAATGTATGAACCTACAAATAAAACGTCACAAGTAAAAACAAAATATTAAATCATGCCGCTGCAGCAGTGTTTGTGCATTGCTGTTGAAATCCTCCGATCAAGAAATATATGGAAACACATAGAGTTGTTCGCCCAGCACAGGATGATGATGAACATTTATTACATTTACTTTTGAAACTCAGTTATGTCATTGTCTGTGAGTTCGTAGTAGACTGGTAAACCATATTTCGGCCGTAAATCACCTTGGACAGTTCGTTCGTCGAATGACCACTATAAATGACTTTTTGTCAATCCGTGACTTTCCAACTGCTCTCCACTGTAGACCTACTGCGCCATATTGTGCCTGTTTTGACTGTCGATCGCTATGTAGCTATATTTTGTGAATGTTTTCCCATGTATCTTGGTCTATTTCAAAGTTATATCCTTCATAATAATGGTGTCGGTGTAACGCTTCTTATGACCACCTTGAGAACGTATATCCTTCTAAAATTCACTATAGAGAAGTATCTTTGGTAGACGATGTGCTGCATACGTACCAGAGGAACCCGTGGAGCCTGTGTCTGCATCAGAATAGTATCATTGCTAGTGATACCACATCTTTCAAGGACAATGGTATCCGGAATCTTGTTTTGCTATCTGAGGTTCATCACTTTTCTGAGACAATTTGTGTGCAAGTAAGCGTGAAAATAAAAGAACATATTGATGTATTAAATAGAGTATGCCGATCATGATACATACACGCAGACAAACAAATAGACAAATAAACAAACAGACAAACAAACCAACTAACATTTAATTGGTGTGTCTTGAACAGAGCTTCCAGAAACACGTGGATCGGAATAAACCATACAATAACTCCCTCATGTTTTTCTGGCCAATCGACTACAACCAAACAGTACAGTTCTGGCAAGCCACGCCCATCAACCTGATTGTACGTATCATTTAGTTACTTTGTTTATTTTAGTAAGTGTGTTTACTTCCCCCAGGGCCGTAGATACGTTTTCTTTATTTGGAAGGGGGAGGGGATTAGCCTAAATAAAACAAAAACGTAATTTGTGTGTCAAATGTACAGTGAGATGAAAAACTTATCAAATTTGTAATATTTTGTGAAAATTTTCTAAGGATTGGGGGTGTGATGTTCTGATTTGTTTAGAGAAGTGGAGAGGTTTTGTACGCCTCCCTTCTACGTCCTTGACTTTCTCATCTGCTTGTATGTTACGCATAATGTGCCTCTAATGGTGAGGTACGCTGCTTTCAACCATGGACGCTATTCCAATTTGGTATTATTAGAGATTTACAACTATACAAAAATAGTGGAGGTCGTGGTACTGATAATCTAGCCACCGCGACCTCCAGAACGATATTCTGTGCACAGATTTCACTATCAAGGCAGGAGATATAAGTAATAGAGGACCGCTGCAGACAACCTTTGATATAGAGATGCCACATGATGATGATGGACTATGACATTTGGAGCACACAAGAATGAGTTCTGTTTGATGTAAAGAATATATTCATACAACACAATATATTCATATCATAATCAAGTGCCGTCTTCGCAACGAAGATTGGCTGCAACAGATCTCCAACATCTCCTGTCTCTTGTCTTGGTGGTGCACTCTGCTAGACTGTAACCTGTCCATCGTGTCATGTTACTCTCCCACTTGTATCTCTGCCTACCTCTTGCTCGCTTCCCTTTGACTTTACCCTCAAGTAAGGTCTTTAATAAGGTGTCATGTCTTTTAATGTGTTCAAAGTATTTTTATTTGCCTGATCTTTATTTATTTTAGTAGTTCTTTCTTCATATTAAGTGTTTTTAGCACCTCTTTATTTGTTTTCTTCTCTTTCCATGATGTTCTCCCTATTTTTCTATATACCCACATCTCAAAGGCATAAATTATGTCTTCTAATTGTTTATGTAGTGTCCATGTTTCTGATCCATACATTAATATAGAATAGTTGTAGCATTTTATAACTCTCATTCTTATCTTGTTTGGAATGTTTTAAATGTTATATATAACAAAATATATTCATATAAAATCATATTTGCATATAAAGTCAAAGGTAGATCACGAAATCATTGAGATAACCTTGAACAAACATGGACACGACACAACCAAGGCAACACATCTGACTTTAGAACGAACACTAAGGCTCCCATCCCTACTCTTAACGGCAAGTGTGGATAATGTAAACCATCTTCCACCTGGGGAGAGACAATAAACAATTCATAGTTGGTATTGTAGTTACAACAGAGGAAGAGTGTTCGAATCCACACAATTGTGATCTTTAAAAAAACAAATTTAAGCATCTTTTTGTAAGAAATATCTCTGTCAATCGAGGATGAAATCTATTTCCGTTCAGCATGGATCACGAAAAATAATGGAGTTCACATAGCACTGTCGTTACACTGTTAGAATATTCCTTTTTTTATTTCATTGCCCATAATTTTTTTTTAAACTTAGTCCCTTATAAGAAAAGTCACCGCACTCCACTGAAAGGACCCCCCCCCCCAACCCCCTTGCAGGAAGAGACATTTTCCTCAAAGCATTGTATAACGTTGATAATTGTAATCTACTGGGTATATTCTTATTCTGCATTAGTTATCAAACTCCAGCAAAGTAGCAGGCTGTAGTCCGGAGAATGAAAATAGTTGTATCATGATTTACAGTTTTGCTGTGATATCTGCGGCTTTTGTCCTGAAACATTCGATTTCAGCATGACTTCTGGGTCACTGACGATATATTGGATGGGACAACAAACTCTACTCCATAACCTCTTTAGTCGCCTCTTACGACATACATAGAAGGTAAATATTGTAGCTATTCTTTGCTTCTCTTTCCGGCCCCCTCGACACGTCTGAAAGAAAGCTATGGACACACTAACCAACTCTTTAAAAAAATGTAACATGGAAACTAAAGTGGCAATGATAAAAATTCGCGAGGATAATAAAAAAAACAACAACCAGACATACACATAAATAAACATATGTACAAACGAACAAACACCGCATGCCATAATTACTAACAGAGTAACAATAACAAATAATCGCACTTTGCAATCATAAAGCCAGTGACAGACCATGTAAAAGATGGATCACAGAAATCAAAGAAGCCAAAGGAACAAAGGAACATGCTTGCAAACATCACACAAGAAGGTAATCTCCAGAGAACTCTTTCACGCCTGACGCCGCAAGGGAAACAGCGTATTGACAGACAGACAGACAGACAGACAGACAGACAGACAGACAGACAGACAGACAGACAGACAGACAGACAGACAGACAGACAGACAGACAGACAGACAGACAGAGAGACAGACAGACAGACAGACAGACAGACAGACAGACAGACAGACAGACAGACAGACAGACAGACAGACAGACAGACAGACAGACAGACAGACAGACAGACAGACAGATAGATAGATAGATAGATAGATAGATAGATAGATAACTTTTTGCAAGCATTTCAGATGTGCTAAACAAGAAATAATTTACTTAGGTTATACAGGTTCATCAATGAATTGCAAAATATTTTACAGGCATCACTGAACATAACAGATCACATCCCCCTGAACTTGACCATCGCCATCATGGACCTCCTTGGATTACATAACTTGACAGCGTACATGAAGCAGATTTATGCCACTAAGTATGTCAAACATTCGATTAGAAATGGAGTCTATAGTCGATGTGTACTCATTTAGAGTTCTGGTGACATTACGTTACATGAATTGTGGGTATTCTGTGTAGATCTGTGTGCCATCATTCACGCTACAACATTTCGGAAACATCATTACTGCCCCTTTCTATCCCGTATTGGGTAAAGAGGCTCTTGATACAACAAAGCTATTTCTTTGTCAGCAATACTGGTTAACTCGCCTACTAACAATAATGTTCTGACACATGCAGTATGTTGGGCAATGAAAGTACACAACTTTCAATGACGTCATATTGCTCACATATATTTTATTTGAAATTTAGTGCACATATATTTTATAGACTTTATGGATGGATAAATAGATACATATATAGACATATAGAATTTAGATCAAGATGATGATGTCAATGACGAGATAATCCATTTCTTTATAATCCATTTATTTTCGTTGTTTTTTTCTAAAACATAACTGTTCACATTTCCCATGTGGTTGGCGATCTCTCTTGTTCTTTAGTTAGTATTTGACTTCCCATACTACACAAAAACTGCTCAATCCGATCTTGAGCACATTTGCTGTAAACCTTGAATGTTTTTGAGTGACAATCTCTCCTACTTTCATCTTTACAGTTGTGTGTTTCCTGTTGTATGTTCTGTTGTCTTAGATTACATGTTTGTCTTGTCTCAATGTCTTATTTTATTAATGTCTTCTATCAAATAATTCCTATATTGTTGTATAGTCACATCTGGGGCTTGTGGAAGGTCTGGAAAATCAATTAAAAGCCAAAGATAGGTCACGAACACGTTGGATATAAAATATCACGGTAACCATGAACAAACACCGTCTCACCGCAACCACGGCGACACATCTGGCATTGGAATGACATTGGAGGCTCATACTCCTACGCTTAATGAAAAGTGTGGGTACTATCAATCACCATTCACCCAGGGAAAGACAAGTGTGGGTACTATCAATCGGGAGCCGCGTTAGCGCAGTGGTTAGCGCACTGGCTTCGCATATGAGTGGTCCTGGGTTCATTCCCCAGTTGAGGCGGAAATGTTTTCAGATCGCAACGGCTCCCAGGTCGACCCAGCCTTTAATGGGTACCGGATTAATCCGGGAAGTAAAGACTGCGAGGGAGAGGAGATGGCTACCGCCCTCATTTGCAGAGCCTGTGAAATGTGAGATCGCTAACATCTCACACCCCTACGGCATTAATAAATGCTATGGGTTACTTTACTTTTTTTTACTATCAATCACCAGGGAAAGACAATATACAATCAAATAACTCCCATGAATGACGAAGAGATGTGGGGCAACGGACATTGCACATTTGTCCTTATTTGTGGCAGACTCCTGGTGGTAGGAACGCCTGATGTACTATCCCTGCATAAGTACTATATGCTTTACATACTTTTATTTTATTGTTGCAATGTGTTTTATGATATATATATATATGTATGTATCCACCCTCTGTTGTTGTGATGGAGCCAGAGATGTACCGCGCAACACTGGAGAGGAGGAAACTGATAGCACAATTTTTTCCTGTGGCTGAGGCCCATCATAGAGGCACAGTGACTCAGGACGTGACAATCCATTTGACTTGAACATTTGGTTGCATGCCTGGAGCAATAGAGAAGTTCGGCATAACCAGTAGTCAATTGGTGGCGGGGAATGAGCACAGTGAACCATATCTTGGCTACAGTGGCTAGGAGCAGTACATAGGTTGAAACCTACCTTCATGGTGGTGTCATTGTTATTCCTTGACTCTGGATCGGGGTGTGGGACGAAAATCAACATACTCCCCATCAATATAATGCCAGAAAAATCGCATTGGGTCAAGGGCTTAAGCTCATGGACCCCTGGAACAGCAACCAACCAACCATGTACCATCCCTGCCGGTGGGTCAACAAAATTGACAGAATAATGATGAACTGGTTCCTCAAGATGTTTATGCTATAATCCAGGCAGGACTTGCTGATTGTAGAATACTGCTTCACTGGAACGTGTCTCTCCTGGAAACAAATATGCACCAACAAACCCATCCTAACATAATCATGCCTTTAAGATAACAAACCTTACTGTCAGAACGGGTATACACTGTCAAGAACCACTTGCTCAGCGCAAGAAATTGCTTCATCATCATCATCATCATGTGTCAAAGAGCAATTTGCTAAAATAATTATTTCATCATCATCAGGTGGTCGTGGGGTCACGAACAAGCATCATCATTAAGATTTATTAAGTGACACCTGTTCTTAATCTTGAACAGGGAAGGTTTTCTACAGGTTTTCCACCTGTGCCCGGATATGGATGACACGTTCGTGAACCTTGGACTCGGGTCGCTTTTGTTCGATCTGAGAGACGAGCTGCCGCAGAGTTTTGCCTTGTGGATGAAGTACAACAGTAATCTTACTTCAAGTAAGTGTAGTAGAACAGTGAAGTTACTTCAAGTAAGTATAATAGAACAGTCAATTTACTTCAAGTAAGTATAATAGAACAGTGAAGTTACTTCAAGTAAGTATAATAGAACAGTGAAGTTACTTCAAGTAAGTATAATAGAACAGTCAATTTACTTCAAGTAAGTATAATAGAACAGTCAAGTTACTTCAAGTAAGTATAATAGAACAGTCAATTTACTTCAAGTAAGTATAATAGAACAGTCAAGTTACTTCAAGTAAGTATAATAGAACAGTCAATTTACTTCAAGTAAGTATAATAGAACAGTGAAGTTACTTCAAGTAAGTATAATAGAACAGTCAAGTTACTTCAAGTAAGTATTATAGAACAGTCAATTTACGTCAAGTGAGTATAATAGAACAGTGAAGTTACTTCAAGTAAGTATAATAGAACAGTCAATTTACTTCAAGTAAGTATAATAGAACAGTCAAGTTACTTCAAGTAAGTATAATAGAACAGTCAAGTTACTTCAAGTAAGTATAATAGAACAGTCAATTTACTTCAAGTAAGTATAATAGAACAGTCAAGTTACTTCAAGTAAGTATAATAGAACAGTCAATTTACTTCAAGTAAGTATAATAGAACAGTGAAGTTACTTCAAGTAAGTATAATAGAACAGTCAAGTTACTTCAAGTAAGTATTATAGAACAGTCAATTTACGTCAAGTGAGTATAATAGAACAGTCAATTTACTTCAAGTAAGTATAATAGAACAGTCAAGTTACTTCAAGTAAGTATAATAGAACAGTCAATTTACTTCAAGTAAGTATAATAGAACAGTCAAGTTACTTCAAGTAAGTATAATAGAACAGTCAATTTACTTCAAGTAAGTATAATAGAACAGTGAAGTTACTTCAAGTAAGTATAATAGAACAGTCAAGTTACTTCAAGTAAGTATTATAGAACAGTCAATTTACGTCAAGTGAGTATAATAGAACAGTCAATTTACTTCAAGTAAGTATAATAGAACAGTCAAGTTACTTCAAGTAAGTATAATAGAACAGTCAATTTACTTCAAGTAAGTATAATAGAACAGTCAATTTACTTCAAGTAAGTATAATAGAACAGTCAATTTACTTCAAGTAAGTATAATAGAACAGTCAATTTACTTCAAGTAAGTATAATAGAAAAGGCAAGTTACTTCAAGTAAGCATCATCGTCATCATCACAATTATCAGCACAATAATCGTAATCATCTCCATAGCCGTCATCATAATTATCATAATCATGATTGTCATCGTAATCATCATCATTATAATCATCATATCGTCATCATTGCCTTATTGATCATTATCGTTGCCATAACTATCATCCTCATTATTCTTATCATCCTCATCATCCTCATCATAAACAGCCGTGTATATAAATATCTGTGGCTAAACACAACCGAAAATGTCCATCCATTAAACATTCGGTTTCTTTTATTTCAAGTATTTGATGCACTCAAAAAGCACTCGTACAGACCATTTCACAACAACACAGAAATAGACTCAATTGATCCCAGGACCTACATGTATCTTAGACATTTCCTGGACGATGCCAAGTCAACTGGGAAGGACGTTGCTCTGGTTACAACATGGGTATGTATCAGTCAGATGTTGTATGAGATGGAATATTGAGTCACGACATGTAGATCTTTTCCAAAACGGAATACTTTTAATTTAAAGATGTCAAGGTAGCGGGCTGGATTTGAACCTGGTCAGTTCGGCGAATACTGTCTCCAATGTAAGGCCTACTAACTAATAGATACTCCAGCCTTTTAGAATGACTATTCAATTCATTTTCATTGGCTGTCACACAAAGTATAGTCAGGGGATCTCCTTAGCGTAGCGGTTAAGCTGTTCATCTTGTGATCACGAGATCAAGGGTTCGAATCCGGCTCGTGTCGTCTTCCTTACAGGGTAGATTTCCCCCCGGAAATCTGTGAATTATCTCATGGAGCTACGGAGTTACGTGCTATAAGTGGTACTCTCTTCAGGAGCGTATCACTTCGTTGAGAGGGACGGAGTACATATGGGAAACCCAAGTACAATTAAGTCAATCCTCAATGACTTTTGAACCCTTTTTTTAACCAAGTATAATCATTGGCTGCCACATAAAGTATAATTATAGTGAGCAATAAAAATCACGGAATTTGTCAAATGAGTCATTAGGATGGTCATGGCTCAGTTGACACTTATTCTTCTTGGAACTTGAGATTTCCTAATTTAGCCAATAAGTATCCGTATGTTCTTGTGGTGCAGTCCAAGTAGACGCCACCACATTGTCGAGTTATTTCCCTTTCCTATGTTTATACATTTCATGTTCATCTAGGTTTAGGTTAGGGTTAGGATAGTTCTGTTTTACACAACTAACCCTAACCCAAACCCTAAATAAATAAATATTTTAATATTAAATAATGAACATGAAATTTGCAAAGACAATGGATATATTTAAACACGTGGTGGAGTCTATTTGTAATATACCGTTCTTACAACAAAACACAAAAGGCAACTTTTTACAACAGAAATGACTTGTCTAAGTAGAATTCGTGGAGTAAATATAAAAGACAGAAACAGAAATGAAAACATCAGAAGACTAACAAACACAATGCCAATGCTGGACTACATCAATGACAATAGATTAAATGATCTTCACGTATTTTCAGTCTACCCACAGATAGGGCCCCACAAAAGACAGTGCTATACAGACACGATGGATACAAAGCCATAGACAAACCATGAAAAAGATGGATCACAGAATTAAACTAATCAACGAAAAAAACATACGCAGCTCACAAAAAAGTAATTTTCAGAGAACTCTTCTACCCCCGACGCTGCAATGCATAAAGTCATATCCAGAGAACTTTTGTACCCCTGACGCTTCAAGGCATAAATTCATCTCCAGAGAACTTTTGTACCCCTGACGCTTCAAGGCATAAATTCATCTTCAGAGAACTTTTGTACCCCTGACGCTTCAAGGCATAAATTCATCTCCAGAGAACTTTTGTACCCCTGACGCTTGAAGGCATAAATTCATCTCCAGAGAACTTTTCTACCCTTCACGCTTCACGGAATAAAGTGGTATAACCCAAATGTAAAAGAAAACATCCGTATGACAGATACGATGTTAACAAAGAAACTCAAGGTATGTCTTCTCAAATCACCGTGAATATGGACATGCAGATCGAGTCGACAACAGACAACAGACAGATATGTAAATTTCTCGACCACAAACGCTTAAACACTGACCAGTATGCCTTTATGTTGCTCGGACTATTATGCCTTGCTGATGGGACAAACAGATGTAAAATATAAACAGAGACATTGGTTCTTCATATGTAACAGGACTAATATTCTTCTTCTTGTCCATTGCTTCCCTCTCGGGTCCCGGTTAGACAAGTGTGACGACTAATATTAATAAGGATGCTGTGAGAATTTATTCAATATATTTTACCTGGAGGGTCTACTGAAAAGGGTTCCAATTATTGGTTTTAGAGGGGGTTTATGGAGATGGTAGTGTTGTAACTGATATTGTAATTTTTCTCTGTCTTACATGCTAATATTTTCTGACATGTAATAATGTTCTAATTATTATTTGTGTTATCGGCTAATGTTCTAATTATTATTTGTGGTATCTGCTAATGTTCTAATGTACTCTCAGGTACAAAGCCTGCAAGAACTGAGCACTGAATACAAGAAGGGAGTAGCAATGCCACTTAATATTAACAACGTTGATGTAACTGTTTGTGCTAACAGTGTTTTCGGAATCACCGCCTCAATTCTCTCTGGACTTGTCAGTCCGTCCGTGCTAGAGGATCCACTCATATCTGTACGATATTTAAAGCATAGTTTGTATATAATGATACATTTGTAATTTTTATTTCAGTATTTACATCCGTTATTATTGTATTGAAAGACTAGCCAGATGGTTCTGAAAAAGGCAAATGCCATACGAGAGTTGTTATAATACAAGGCCCCACCGAAGACGGATGTGTCGGGCCATTGTTGCAAATAAAACGGCGACACAACGCATTTCCGTTTTCTAGACTATATCCTGCTGAAAATCTAGTTGTATCATGTTCCTGCTACAAGGGAGATCCAGCGGAAGTTTGAGAATGAACGATGAAGAAGAAGAAGAAGTAAATAATACAAGGCAGAGACAATCTTTACTTTATGACACGTTATGAGACATAGAGGTCAGGATAAAATGATTACAACGGGCAAGATAGAAGGTAAGAGAGATCGAGTACGATAACGTGATAAAATATTAGATAAAATAATATTAGATAAAATATTAGATAAAATATTTGACATCGTGGTATGGCAAAGAACCAACAACGTTCTTCATTAAAGATATAGGAAAAAGAGAGTTGTGAAGACCAATGACGGCGTATCCCGTCGACACGGCACCTGATGATTATTATTGTATGTTTTTATTTCTGTCGAAGGCATTACAATGTACAGAAAAGTTAATTGTATTGTCATTATCGCATTTGGCATATGTTCCACAAGTAACACCCGTTTATGAAAATGTAACTGCACGGGTTTCCGTAGTCCTATATTCTGTGTCGTGTTTAGTGACGTGGACACACAGAACAACTGGAATACTCTTAAAATGTATACGTCATTATTTTCTTGATTAATTTCATCATCAAGTACCGTCTCCACAACGAAGGTTTGCTGCAACAGACCTCCAACATCCCCTGTCTCTTGTTTTGGTGGTGCACATTGCTAGACTGTAACCTGTCCATCGTATGATGTTACTCTCCCACTTGTATCTCTGCCTACCTCTTGCTCGCTTCCCTTCGACTTTACCCTCAAGTAAGGTCTTCAATAAGGTGTCATGTCTTTTAATGTGTCCAAAGTATTTTATTTGTTTGATCTTTATTTCTCATAATAATTCTTTCTTCATATTAAGTGTTATTAGAACATCATTGTTTTCTTCTCTTTCCATGACGTTCTTCCTATTCTTCTATCCACATCTCGAAGGCATAAATTCGGTCTCCTAATTGTTTGTTTAGTGTCCATGTTTCTGAGCCATATATTAATATAGAATAGATGTAGCATTTTATAATTCTCATTTTTAACTTCTTAATTTGTTTAGAGGTTAATATTTTCCTCATGTCATTGAAGGTACTTTTAGCCATTCCTATTCTTCTTTTAACTTCTGTTTCACATCTGCCATCATTTGTGACTATGTGTCCAAGATATTGATACTGTTTTACTTGTAGTTTCCATGTATGTTTGTGTTTAGCGTCTGTTCTTCTGTGACTTTGCTGATTATCATCGCTTTGGTTTTTATTTATATTTATATCCAGTCCATATTCTTTACTTGATTTATCGACTTGATCTAATAGTCTTTGTAGTTCATGTTCACTTTCTGCTTCAAGAATAGTGTCATCTGCATATCTCAGGTTATTTCTTATTTTCTCATTGATCATGAGCCCTGACTTTCCTTCTATATGTTGAAAGATATTCTCTGTGTAGATATTAAATAGGCTTTGTGACAAAATGCATCCTTGTCTTACCCCTCTTCTTATTTCTATGTATGGTGTGTAGCTGTTTTCACATCTTATTGATGCAGGCTGTTTCCAGTATATATTTCTAATTAGAACTGATGTATTTTTCATTTATGCCTATTTCTTGAAGACATTTGATTAATTTTTCATGTTGGACTCTGTCAAAGACCTTGCTGTAGTCTATGAAGCAAATATAGATACTTTTTTGGACTTATATATATTTATCTATCACTAGCTGGATACTCAGTATAGCTTCTCTGGTTTCTTTGTTTTTCCTAAAACCGAATTGTTTTTCACCGACCTCCATGTCTATCTTGTTCTTAATTCTTTCATGTATTATCTTGAGAAGTATTTTAGTTAGATGGCTCATTAGACTTATTGTTCTATATTCTGTACATTCCACAGCCCTGTGCTTCTTAGGTAGTGGTATGAATATTGATGTTGTTAGGTCTTTAGGTATATGGCCTGTTTCATATATTTCATTGCAGACAGACTGTCAAAGGATGGAGCAACACAGGAACAAAAAGACCAAGAAATCACCTACCAAGAAAAGAAGACCATTATCAAAGCCGTCAGGAAAGTTGACCACCCAAAAGACAATTACCACTATCTTGACAGAGCAGAGCAAGTTATTATCTTCCTCCTCAGAACAGGACACAACAGATTAAACAGCCACTTAAATAGACTAAAATTGGTCCCATCACCACTGTGCCCTTGTGGGCAGGCAGCACAGACAGCTGAACATATCCTGCAAGACTGCAATACACTAAACCAGTTAAGGGAAGAACACTGGCCCACAGAGATGGATATCCACAGAAAGATATAGGGGAGCACTGAGGAGCTTTCAAATACAGCAGCATTTATTAGGGAAGCAGGACTTGCTGTGTAGACATGTCAAACTGCGAACTAGAAGAAGAAGAAGAAGAAGATATATTTAATTGCAAAGTTCTGTGATAATATCGACAACAAATTCATTAAAAGTTGTTATTATGTCTGCTGTAATATCGGCTGAGCCTGTGGCCTTTCCACATATTATTCATTGTATTGCTGTTTTTTGCTGTCAGTATTACTTGTCTATCATTGTTGTGTGTTGTAGGTTTTTTTGATCCGATGGTCGTCATACAGTTAATCATCTGTCCATCTTGTAAGTACTTCTGTTCTATCAAATATAATTGTTCCTTATTTATCTTTAGTGCAGCCACCCCCAATAATGAGATTGTTCTTATTTGTGATGCCTAACACTTGGTATACAACAGTAATCATGACACTAACCAATTTAAGATCAATATTTTCCCAGTGACAACATATGGATGCGAGACTTGGACTTGGATGCGAGACTTGGACTTGGATGCGAGACTTGGACTTGGATGCGAGACTTGGACTTGGATGCGAGACTTGGACTTGGATCGAGACTTGGACTTGGATGCGAGACTTGGACTTGGATGCGAGACTTGGACTTGGATGCGAGACTTGGACTTGGATGCGAGACTTGGACTTTAAACAAGACAATATCGAAAGGAATAAATACATTTGAAATGAAGTGCAACAAAAAGATCCTACGAATATCATGCACAGAGAAAAAAAAGAACATTGAAGTTTTGAAATTACTGAAACTAAACGAAGGCTGGCTTCCAAATACCAGCATAAGAAGGAAGCTACAGTATTTTGGGCACTTAAGTAACATGATGGTGTGGAAAGGCTGATTCTAGAGGGCAGAGTGTCGGGTAGGAGAAGAAGAGGAAGACCAAGAAGACGATGGACCAGCGACTTCGAGGAATCTATGAACATGCCCTTGGCCACTGCAGGCCAGCTTGCCCGGAACAGTGAAGCGTTTAGAGTATCCACGACGAAGACAACGTTCTGGAAAGAATATGTCAGCTGATGTATAACACTTCGTATCAAGAAAGAACTACTAAGAGAATGAAAGATCAGGCAAATAAAATACTTTGGACACATTAAAAGACATAACACTTTATTGAAGACCTTACTTGAGGGTAAAGTCAAAGGGAAGCGAGCAAGAGGTAGGCAGACATAAAAGTGGGAGAGTAACACCACAAGATAGACATGTTGCAGTCTAGCTGAGTGCACCACCAAGACAAGAGACAGGGGATATTGGAGGTATGTTGCAGACAACCTTCGTTGCAGAGACGGCACTTGATAATGAGGAGGAGGATGATTTGCCTTATCTCCTTATTCATTTCTTTTGTCTTCTTTTGTACTGTAATCTCTATTTTACTGTATTTTGTTTCTAACCAATTGTCTTTTCGCTGTTCTGCTGCACATGTTGCGGACCACCTTGTCTATAATTGAATATTGTGGGGTATTTTTAGTTTTCTTTCTTTCAGACATGTTCTTTAATATGTCATCTGTCATCCATGTTTGTTTGTTCTTGGCTTTTTTTGTGGTAAATTTTCAATTGCACTTAATTTGCATTGATTAATTTGCATTGATTAATTTGCATTGATTAATTTGCATTCTACAATTTCTCTGTACACAAAACACAACAGAATCACAACGTAGCAATATTATGTCATTCGCGCTTTACCAACACATGAATCTACGGAAACCCGTCTACACATGATTCAAAATCTGGTGTCATTTTTAAAACATCGTCTTTGTAACCTTTGCTTATATAATATCTTTTATCAGTCGTAATTTTATCTTTATCAGTCGTAATTTTATCTTTATCAGTCGTAATTTTATCTTTGCAACACAGTTTTGATTATTTATGTCATATTTATTTATGCATTAGATGAGTTTGTCAGTATGTTGGTTCGACTATGTGACAGAGTGGTCCGGCCGTTCATAAAGCAATGGCAACCTACTAAAGGTATTTATATTGCCTAGAAAATTGATTGAACCAAAATTATAGATTAATCGTTACATCATGAATAGAATATCCTAGAGACTGTTTTTTGCGGGATCCTATCGGAGATAAAAGAATAGTAACTGTGTGACCTACTTTGCTTGTCGTAAGAAGCAACTAAGGAAGGTTGGGTCCAGTAGAATTGTCAGAGTAGGATGTATGTGATCAAAATGAGAAGATAAAGTTAGAACATAGCTCAGGGCCGTAGATATGTCTTCAGTGAGGAGGGAGGAGCGTTGAATTTTAAAAACAAATCACTGAATTGTTTAGTGTTCATTTGATTTTTGCTGATTTTGTTTGGACAGTCATCGTTACGTGGTGGAGTGGGATGTCTAACGTTTTGTTTGGACAGTCATCGTTACGTGGTGGAGTGGGATGTCTAACGTTTTGTTTGGACAGTCATCGTTACGTGGTAGAGAGGATTGTCCAACGTTTTTGCTAAATTCCTAATACTAAAACTCTGGTTCCCTAAGAGGGGGATTTGAACATACGAACCTCTCCGCCCCCCTCCCCCACTTATTTACTAGCATGCCATAGATAAGACAGTAAGGATAGTTGAGTGAGTAAACACCGACTTCATTTAGGAAATCAGAACTATATTTAGTACTAGTAAACAAGCAAAAATGCTGGTAACCTCTCCTCGTTCCTTTTCCCCATTTGTTAACGGTTTAAGAAAAATAGTTCATAAAAACATTCTCCATAAACGATGCAACAATTTGTTTTGTTTTTTAAAGGAAAATAGAACCCCTCCTTACCGGGGACATATCTACGTCTACGGTTCTGGCTTAAATGAATACTACCATCTCTGTTACAATCCACAGCAAATCTATCACAACTCATCTGCTTTGATTGCGTATGAGCTACAGACGAACTTATCAAGTAGACCAGATCTATCTCTGCTGTACTACCCGTCGCACATGGAATTTAACTGGTTTGTAACCAGGACCGTCGCATTGTTGGACGATGCAAGAACTAGAGGAAAGCTACCTATGCCGGTATGTATCCTGTTTGTCACTCATTGTCATGATTAAACCCGTATCCTTTCTGGGTAGTACGGGTCCCACTCTGGAAACATAACCATTCAGGATCGTACGGGTCCCACTCTGGAAACATAACCATTCAAGATCGTACGGGTCCCACTCTGGAAACATAACCCTTGAGGATCGTACGGGTCCCACTCTGGAAACATAACCATTCAGGATCGTACGGGTCCCACTGTGGAAACATAACCTTCAGGATCGTACGTGTTCCACTCTGGAAACATCACCACAAAAAGCCCGCCATGCCTCTCAGTTCTCATTTCCTTGTTTGAGTGGAGAATCTTAACTCTCTCAAGGTCTTTAATATTATCAATCTGTACTTTTTTCTGAGTTCCGTCTACTTTCTTCATCCTCAACTGTACCATGTAGGATAGTTTTGGAAAGAGAATCACGCCTCATCACGTGGCCAAAACACACAAATGTGCGATGTTTCACTACTGCCATGAGATGTGCTTGTTGACCTGAAAGAGTATATATCTTGTTTCTCATTGACATGTTAGTTTTGTATTCTGTGTAATGGATTCGAAATATTCGCCTGCAGCATTTGTTTTCAAACGTCCGTCGCAGTAGTTAGCGCACTGGCTTCACATATGAGTGGTGCTGGGTTCATTCCCCAATTGAGGCGGAAATGTTTTTTCAGATAGCAACGGCTCCCAGGTCGACCCAGCCTTAAATGGGTACCGGATTAATCCGAGAGGTAAAGACTCCGAGGGAGAGGAGATGGTTACCGCCCTCATTTGCAGAGCCTGTGAAATGTGAGATCGCTAACATCTCACACCCCCTACGGCATTAATAAATGCTACGGGTTACTTTACTACTTACTATTCTTCTCGTCATGTCCGTTTTAACTGTTCAAATCTCGGATCCAGACAATAAAATATGTATTATTATAGATTTATATAGGTTTATATATACTTCAAGAGTGTTCTGAGCATGAAACGCTGAGGCAGACATATTGGCCAGAGGAAACAACACTGGAATCAAAACTCTATGGGACACTGTATGAACTACAAAAGATAGTGAGTTTTATTAAGGAGACAGAATTACAGATATAGACATGTTTCAAGTGAACGAGAGAAGAAGAAGAAGAATATAGGTTTATATAGGTTTATATAGGTTTATCATCACCGCTTGACTTATTCTCCGCTTCCATATCATATAGTATTTAATTTAGACATTAGGTTTTCCATTAGGTTTGCCATTAGGTTTTCCATTAGGTTTGCCATTAGGTTTGCCATTAGGTTTTCCATTAGGTTTGCCATTAGGTTTGCCATTAGGTTTGCCATTAGAGTTTGAGAAACATATATCTCAATCTATGCAGTCTCTGTTCTATAATAACTATTTAAAACGTGTTGAATTGGCATAGAGGAGCTACTTTATTATACTCAGGTTTTCACATTTTTACTCTATATTGCTCAACAAAGTATACACCGAATGACGAAATGGTCACTGTTCTCATGTAACTCTGCAACCTTTAACGATAATCATCAGAAATCTACAAAACATTCGCTTGTAGACAAGGAGAAAGAACATAAACATGTAAGGTGTGTTGAAAAAAAAGTACATAACACACTAACACATACACAAAAGTACATAACACACTAACACATACACAAAAGTACATAACACACTAACACATACACAAAAGTACATAACACACTAACGCATACACAAAAGTACATAACACACTAACACATACACAAAAGTACATAACACACTAACACATACACAAAAGTACATAACACACTAACACATACACAAAAGTACATAACACACTAACACATACACACACAAATCAGAAGACGTTTCGACTATAATAATATTTTAATGTGACCAATAACATGTGCCAGGCAAATAAAATAAATGTAAAATTGGGGTATGAGTGAGTTATGGGAATCTTTCGACTACTTCCACCAACAGGTAATGATGGGGTTTATTTAAATACCACAAATAACATGTGTCAGGTCAAACTAACAATGGAGTATGGCTGAGTCATGGGAACCAGCGGTTACTTCCACTAACACGTAATAATATTTCAATACGACAAATAACATTTGTCAGGCAAGAAAGAAAATAAAATTGGGTTATGAGTAAGTCATGGGAACCTTCGGCCACTTTCACCAACTAGTAATAATATTTTAATATGACGAATAACATGTGCCAGACAATTTTTATAAAATGGGGTATGAGTGAGTCATGAGAACCATCGGTCACTCTACCAACACGTAATAATATTTGCATACGACAAATAATATGTGTCAAGAAAAAATATTTTTTTACATCGGGTATGAGTAAGTCATGGGAACCTTCGGCCACTTCCAACAACATTTAATAATATTTTGTATACAAGATAAACTGAGTAACATTCCTGAGTTATTTCTCTTAGATAGCACACTGGCATTAATCCGTCTTTGTCGTTCATGTCACCTGTTTCCTTATTTATTCTTTAGTGCCAGGAAAAAGCGTCTTGTTTATTATATCTGGATTTATGTTCTATAATTGCGAGAAGCGAAATTGTTCACATTGTTTCTTTTAATTGACAAATGGGGGTACCATCTTCTTGAACAATCTTATTCTTCTGCAATAATTTCTTATACTGGGAATGATCAAACAAGAAAGCTATAGAGTATTCCCCAAAAAGGGCGAAGGTAACACAAATTGAAAGTACGTAAATAAGGATAAATATATTTTACGTGAAAATTAATCTAATAATAAAAGAAAAATCAAAATAGTAATATAAATACTTTATAAATACGTTGCGGCTAAGTGGCCTTCATAAAGAACCCTAAACACTGAATATAGTGTAATATTTATTGTTATTTGATGTGGACACCTACTGATTATTATTTTTCAAAGAAATTACTCAGCAATATCCAATAAGAGCATTTCAAACATTGATATGATTAATTTTCCCACCATCTTTCTGAAACAGGTTATGGATGAGGTGTACTCAATGCTGAACGATGCTGTCAGAGGGAATATGACCAACTACATTCTGTCTCAAGCCAAACAAGACGACATTGGGGATATTTACTTCGATGACTTCATTGGAGATGGGGATTTCACAAAGGACAACAAGCCTCTAGTAAGTTGTGGTAGCAGAATTAATAGTAGTAGTAGTAGTTGTTGTGTGGTGGTGAGTGATGGGTGGCGGTGGTGGGTGGCGGTGGGTGGTGGTGGTGGTGAGTGATGGTGGTGGGAGGTAGTGGTTGGAGGTGCAAGTGGTAAACTTTCAGTTTTTACTAATATAAATTTTACAATTTTACAGAGCAGTAGTACGTCCAGTGCTGTTATACGCTTGTGAAACACGAACTGTGTACAGACGCAATGTGAAGAAGTTCAATAACTTTCACACAAATTGTCTCAGGAAAGTTATGAACATCTGATGGCAACAGAAGATTCCAGATACCACAGCACTTCTACGGATCTGGTATCCCTAGCATTGACGACATTCTAATGTAGACACATATTCTGTGGGTAGGTCATGCTGTAGGAATGCCAGATCGTTGCCTTCTGGCATTGAGACTTCTCTATGGTGAGTTGCAGGTCATACGATCTCAAGGTGGTCAAATGAAACTCTACAATGATGCATTAGAGACCTTACTGAAATCTTTTAAAGTGGAACACAATACATGGGAAGAATTTGCACAAAATAGATCTACATGGCTCTATATAGTACAGAAGGCTTAGCTTCTAGTGACAAGAGGAGAAATACAGCAGCTTAACAGCGGAGAGTAGTTAGAAAGTCATGGGTAGATCAAACACCATTTACAGTGGTCATTCCATGCTCAAACTGTCCAAGGACGTTTGCTGTAATAAATGATCATCATCATCATCATGTGACGGACGAACAACAAACAAACAGTAAATGTAGTAGTAAGCTATTAACGTTCCTTTTTTCTACGCATGCGCATTGGTAAATATGGTGTTAGACTCATATTTGTTATTTACCACCATAATACCTAGAAATGTTGTGGTTATCATGTTGTCTGCCCCTTTAACATTCTCAGGAGACTTGGTAAATATTTCCTGGCGTCTTTTCTGTTGTGTTCAACTGCAGCATTCTCCCATGTCATGATACGATCTCATCCAGCACTTTTCCATTTGTAGTGTTGTTTCCCCTTGATGTTTCCGGTTGTGAATAAATGTTCACGACTTACTGTTGTCATCATATGTTCTAAACATATTGACCGTTGCCCCTTTATTTTTAACTATAATTTATATGCAGCACAAACTACAACATCAGAGCACATCTGCATTAGTTTTCTTACCCTCTAACAGTAAATCATCATTTTCTTACCCTCTAACAGTAAATCATCATTTTCTTACCCTCTAACAGTAAATCATCATTTTTTTAAAATGAAACTAAAACAATATCTGAGTAACATCCAGATTACACTGAATTTTATTATATACAGTCCATGTTTCACATCCATAAAATAACGATGGTTCCCTATATTTTTTTTAATTGTTGTCCTATTTTGGGTACATCATATTCCGTGACCTCAAGATGTCTCAAAGAAAAGTCATTGACTTTCTTACAACTGAAGATTTCTTTACAAATCAAGATAGTTTTAGAAGTCAAGATAACTGTTTACATTGTATCACTACAATTCTTGTTTCTTATCGTCCTGCCTTCCTGTGGCTTCCCTGGACGGATCTGTGCACACATGCCACCCCTATCCCCAATTGCACAATGTTTATCCGTGTTTCTCCCCCCCCCCCCCACCCACCAGAGTGGGTCTTGTGGTCCACGCTTAACACCGCAGCACTAGAATTTGTATATACGGTAGTGGGTTCCAGAAGCAAGACAAGAAATGCCCCTCTTCTTCTTCTTCTTCTGTGTTCGTTCTGAAACTCCTGAAGATTATCAGGATGCAGTCCGGAGAACGGTGTGCATTGTATCATAGTTTACAGCTTTGCTGCGATATCTGGGCATTTCGGGGACGCACCCGACTTCAGCATGACTTCTGAGTAATTTTGACTCTAAATGGGAAGAGACAACCAACTCCACCATATAACACCATCGTTTGACATGCATTGAAAGTAAACATTGTTGCTATTCTTTGTTCCCCTGTCGGGCTCCGGCAACACAAGGGCAAGAAGCCGTCCAAAGCGTCCAAGGTCCATAGGATATTCAGAACATTGAATGTGACGTTGAAGGTGAAGGACTCCTTACATAGAGATCAGTTCGCAGAGTGGAAGTTGGGACAACGTTCTACAATAATAATAACAATAATAATAATAATAAGAAGGCACATGACGATCAGGGTAGTAAGGGTGCAAAGCGTAGGGATGCGTAAAAAGCACAAAAAGCTAAAAAAAATAACTATCCTCAACCATATGGAAGAATGTTGAAACAATCACGACCAGACCATTCCTTGATGTTATCAATCCAGGATTGTCTTTACCGTCCTCCTTAAGTCCTCGACTGTTCCTTGTCAAATAATTTTAGAAAAAGCGATCCGTGTCTCGTTACATTTTGAAAGCCACACACGTTTACACCATTTCACCACTGTCAAAAATGTTCTGTAAAGGAAACGTCAAATAGATGAAGAGGCTGTTACTAGGCTCGTAATGGGATTTTATATAAGTTTCTGACTGCAACTAGATGATAGTTGGTGCAGAGTTTAAACTCATTTTATATAAGTTTCTGACTGCAACTAGAGATAGTTGGTGCAGAGTTTAAACTCATTTTATATAAGTTTCTGACTGCAACTAGTCATCGTTGGTGCAGAGTTTAAACTCATTTTAACTCATGATCTGTACAGAATCGTGCGGAGGATCGCATATTTACAACAGCTATGGCTGTTAATTCTCTTGTATATACATGGACAAGTTTCAACAAAACGGACAATCGATCACGATGGACGACAGGTAAATCAGTGTTTGTTTTATAATTTCACAAATCAGACAAAATGCGGATTAAGGATGAACTTGACCAAGGGTTAAATGTTGAGTCAGTGACAGACTAGAGAGATGACTATACTTGAGTCAGTGACAGACTAGAGAGAAGACTATACTTGAATCAGTGACATTAAATAAAAGACTATACACTGGTTAAAACAATCTGCATCAAACAAGGAGAAAATAATCCATTCTGTTCTGTTGCATAATACAAAATACAAAATACAAATACAAAATACAAATAAAAAATACAAAATACAAAATGCAAAATGCAAAATTCAAAATACAAAATACAAAAGATATTTTTTTTCGTTTTGCAGATGTGCCACCGGAAGTAAAAATGATTGTTTTCAATTCAGTGAACTGGTTGACAAAACATACGTTGGATGGAAATTATGACCCGTGGAACGCATTCTTTTCTGGTTCCAACAAAGGTTCACAAGTAAGTGTAGAATCGAACAAAGGTTCACAAGTAAGTGTAGAATCAAACAAAGGTTCACAAATAAGTGTAGGAATTTGTTGAAGGACAAAGATTTTTATTTTTAAAGACCACCACAGAAACGTTGTAAACGCTGTAATATGACCTCCATAGGTGACACCGGTAAGAGGCACAGTCAATGTTTTTGCCAACATCTTCCTGACATTAACTGCAAATCTTGTACTCGTGTTGCATATATTTCCATTGTATTGTTTTTCATACTTTCTTATCCCACATATGTTAGTTTTAAATACATAATTCTCCGTAGAAGACTAATGTATCGGGCCAGTGTCGCAAATAAAACCTCGACATAAAGAATTCCCATTCTCTGGACTATATCCTGCTGGAAATCTAATATGATTATTGTCCTGCTACAAGAGAAATGTAATATCCAAACAAGAACCTTTTGTCTTCTGTCAAATAGTTCCCCCAAGATATGTAGGCCAGAGGAATTCATACCTTTGTCCGTTTGCGGTAGATTTCTATGTGGCGAGGAATCATATACGAGCACTTATGGCAGGGCAAATTGATCAATTGGACTTACATAAGAAGGATCAGATAGTTGGTCCGTTGGTGTATGCTACACTCCTGACAAGACATTATGTATGCTACACTCCTGACAAGACCTGATGTATGCTACACTCCTGACAAGACATTATGTATGCTACACTCCTGACAAGACATTATGTATGCTACACTCCTGACAAGACATTATGTATGCTACACTCCTGACAAGACATGATGTATGCTACACTCCTGACAAGACCTGATAATCTTGGGATACTGAAACATCTGTATGTCGTCTAGTGGAGACTAAACATGTATTCATGAACCCAGCCTAACACAAGCATGCATTTTACACAACAAATCTTATGCCATTTCATGTGTCACCACAGTTGCATAACTGAGAAAGTATGTGTACTTTTATCATAAATAAAGGGATTCTACCATTAACATCATCATCATCATCATCATCATCATGTCGTTATTACAATTGTCTACTCTAAACCAAATGACTAATTTCAGCATTTTTGGCTTCCATACAGACTTCAATAAGCAGATATCCGGCAAACATGTACCAGGACGTAAATGGGACAGCACTTCCCTGGACTCACAAATACAACTATCTGCAGGAGACCATAGCTGTAAAAGGATATATCCCACCTGCACAATACGCCACACTGCTTAAACAGAAGAACTCTCCTATAGATTTTCAAGGTTTCAACGCATATACAGGGTACTTTCCAATGTGGTCTTCTGAGCCTTACACATACTCAGTGACCCTGTTGGCTTTAAGCAGATACAAGATGATAGTTAACTGATGGTTTAGGAATAGTGATCAATAAATGGTGACTCCCTGATAATAAATTGTGATTGTCTGACTGATTATCAATGAATAATGATTTCTTGTTAATGAGTGGTGACTCATTGACTGCTAATCGATTATTCATGAAATCAAACCAGTGAGGGTAGCTAATATTCGATAGCTGATTGAGGAAGTGGCAAGATTTGAATGCAGACAAATGATTGATTACTGCAGACTGATTGAGTTTTGAATAACAACTCGTTGATTGAATATTTGTCGATGGAGTTTAGAAGTTTATTGGTAATAACTGATGATTGATGACGTAAGTAATATACATTGAGTAATACAGAAGTGGTACTAACTTTGTGATTAGAGGCTGATGATTCTTGAATGATGAATGATTGTCTACTGAGTGATGAATGATTGTCATGACAGAATCAAGAGAGAAATACCTAAGGTAGGCGACGGTTTATTAAAACATCTTACGGCATGTCCTACAATCTTGCTTGATTTCAAATTATTGGCAACGATGTCTGTCCGTTGGAAGTGATGAACAACGTCAAGAACTAGTGTAACTGAACAAGCACGTTCTTCTAAAACTTAGGGGATATGTGTCTCGGTCTGGGCAAGCAGTCATGTCTGACACTTATCGGCTATGTGTCTCGGTCTGGGCAAGCAGTCATGTGTGACACTTATCGGCTATGTATCTCAGTCTGGGCAAGCAGTCATGTGTGACACTTATCGGCTATGTGTCTCGGTCTGGGCAAGCAGTTATGTGTGACACGACTAGAGGCTGTGCGTCTTGGCAATTAAACCGATTCGCATGTCTCCTATTCTACTGGCTGATGATTCTTGAATGATTTATGATTGTCTAATGACTGATGGATCTTGAATGATTTATGATTGTCTAATGACTGATGGATCTTGAATGATTGTCTACTGACTGATGATTCTTGAATGATTTATGATTGTCTACTGACTGATGGTTCTTGAATGATTAATCATTGTCTAGTGATCGATGATTCTTGAGTGATTATCGATTGAGTCGTTATCCATCATTGATGATAATTGGCTAATTACAAGCGAAATGTTTCAGAGTCAACATTTTCTACTTTTGTTCCCACACTTCTGAGGGTGAACAGCACATGGTACAGAGAACGACTTGCCATACAGCGTGGTTTACAGCTTGGCTGCGTGTCAGATACTGTCTAACAGATAAAATCTAGCTTCAGCACAATTGGTACCGCATTCTATTTTTGTACTATGGATGGTGACTGTGTTTGGTGACTTCTGACTCAATATCACTACTGACTGAGTACCCACTACTGACTCAGTACCACTACTGACTCTGTACCCACTACTGACTATTTACCCATATGTATGTCAGTTAAACACATCTGCACGGATATCATTTGTGGTTGCACTGTTCTTGGTCTACTGAGTATTTCGCGGACCTTAGCGAAAATCATATCCAACATTCCGTAGTAGTTTCATAGCGAATTTAATTTTTTTTTATTGTAATACTTTGTGGCCCATCTCTATCCTCCTCAGCAACAAACGGATGGGTAAATGGTTAAAAAATATTCATTGCTTAAACATAGCATTCGCGATCAATAATTAAGGGAGATAGCTTCTCCATCCTAATTTAATACAAGAATATTATTGGTTATTTCCCCTATGTTATGTTTTCAATGTTTCTCCGAATTTTTTTTTTTTGTCAATTGAAAACAACGTTTTTCAACTAAAATTTCCGTAATGTCTATCGCGTATAAAATTGTTTTATTTTTTGGTTGTGTTTCTGGATAACCTGCAAGTTTGTTTATTTGCTGCAGTATAATTATATTTATCTTATGTTCTATATTACTAAATTTTAACAGACATCTGTAGCACTTGTTTTCAAAAGTCTGATTCCTTCTTTCTGTGTCTGCATTCAGTGTCCAGATGTCACATCCGTATACAAGTGTATTTAGCACTAGCCATCTGAATAGATTATCTTGACTGTAATACTGATCTTCCTTTTTCAAATCATATTCAACCTTGCCATGGCAGCTGTCACACTCTCGAGTCGTAGTTTGTTCTCATTTACAAACACTAGTTGTTGTTGGTCCATCACAAGTGATTATGACCATTTATTTCACCCACTTTTAACAATTCAGTTAGAGTTATGTCCTTAATTCTGAGTTCTTAATCGGCAAATAAGCCATATTCGGGACGCAAGTCTCATTGGCCAAATCGGGCATATAATTACCTCTACAGACGTTTTTTTTCTCGTCTACCCGTGAGAAACATACATGGTTACAAGCATAGACGATTACAAACATACACGTTTACAAACATAGACGATTACAAACATACACGTTTACAAACCAAAGACGTTTACAGACACAGACGTTTACAAACATGGACGTTTACATAGACGTTTACAAACATAGACGATTACAAACATACACGTTTACAAACATACACGTTTACAAACATAGACGTTTATAAGCATACATGGTAAGAAACATATGTTTCCAGACATTCACGTTTACAGACAATCTTGTTTACATATATTGACATATCTGAGTTGGATGATTTAACAAAGATATATTTAAATGTTTCTTCTTATACGGTAATTCTCAAACTCCTTAATATCAGCAGGATGTTTTCCAGAAAATGGAATTCGTCTGGCTTGCAGCTTGTCTGCATTACCTTCACCTTTCATCCTGACACATCCGACTTCAGAATGGTTTGTCGATCACATTGATATATTGGATATGATAGACAGCTTCATCGATATACAGTTTTAGTCACAATCTAACAACAGGCACAGTTTTAGTCACAATCTAACAACAGGCACAGCAAGTCACAATCTAACAACAAGCACACAAGTCACAATCTAACAACAGGCACACAAGTCACAATCTAACAACAGGCACAGTTTTAGTCACAATCTAACAACAGGCACAGCAAGTCACAATCTAACAACAAGCACACAAGTCACAATCTAACAACAGGCACACAAGTCACAATCTAACAACAGGCACACAAGTCACAATCTAACAACAGGCACAGCAAGTCACAATCTAACAACAGGCACACAAGTCACAATCTAACAACAGGCACAGCAAGTCACAATCTAACAACAGGCACAGCAAGTCACAATCTAACAAGAGGCAAATCAAGTCACAATCTAACAACAGGCACAGTTTTAGTCACAATCTAACAACAGGCACAGTTTTAGTCACAATCTAACAACAGGCACAGCAAGTCACAATCTAACAACAAGCACACAAGTCACAATCTAACAACAGACACACAAGTCACAATCTAACAACAGGCACAGTTTTAGTCACAATCTAACAACAGGCACAGCAAGTCACAATCTAACAACAAGCACACAAGTCACAATCTAACAACAGGCACACAAGTCACAATCTAACAACAGGCACACAAGTCACAATCTAACAACAGGCACAGTTTTAGTCACAATCTAACAACAGGCACAGCAAGTCACAATCTAACAACAAGCACACAAGTCACAATCTAACAACAAGCACACAAGTCACAATCTAACAACAGGCACACAAGTCACAATCTAACAACAGGCACAGCAAGTCACAATCTAACAACAAGCACACAAGTCACAATCTAACAACAAGCACACAAGTCACAATCTAACAACAGGCACACAAGTCACAATCTAACAACAGGCACACAAGTCACAATCTAACAACAGGCACACAAGTCACAATCTAACAACAGGCACACACGTCACAATCTAACAACAGGCACACACGTCACAATCTAACAACAGGCACACACGTCACAATCTAACAACCGACATGGTATTAGTCACAATCTAACAACAAGCACAGCAAGTCACAATCAAAGCCATGTCTGAATTGGATGTGCTGGACAGAACAGGCACATATACCGCAGATATTGAGTACAATAATAAGATATTCTAAGATCTCAAGCTTAAATCATACGAATCTGTTTTCTGTATATTTGAGAGCGAACGCAGAGTAAGAGACGAATGATCTATTTCATTATCGTACCTCATCATCCACCTCATCATACCTCATCATCATGCATCATCATCCACCTCATCATACCTCAGCATCTACTTCATCAATCACCTCATTATCCACTTATCATACCTCATCATCATGCCTCATCATCCACTTCATCGTACCTCAGCATCCACCTCATCGTACCTCAGCATCCACTTCATCATCCACCTCATCATACCTCATCATCATGCTTAATCATCAACCTCATCATACCTCATCATCATGCTTAATCATCAACCTCATCATACCTCAGCATCCACTTCATCATCCACCTCATCATACCTCAGCATCCACTTCATCATCCACTTCATCATACCTCATCATCATGCCTCATCATCCACCTCATCATAGCTCAGCATCCACTTCATCATCCACCTCATCATACTTCAGCATCCACTTCATCATCCACTTCATCATCCACTTCATCATCCACTTCATCATCCACGTCATCATCCACTTCATCATACCTCATCATCATGCCTCATCATCCACCTCATCATACCTCAGCATCCACTTCATCATCCACCTCATTATCCACCTCATCATACCTCAGTATCCACCTCATCATCCACCTCATTATCCACCTCATCATACATCAGCATCCACCTCATCATCCACCTCATCATACTTCATGATCCACCTCATTATCCACCTCATCATTCACTTCATCATCATACCTCATCATCCACCTCATCATCCACCTCATCATACCTCATGATCCACCTCATTATCCATCTCATCATACCTCAGCATCCACCTCATCATACCTCATCGTCCATCTCTCATCCACCTCACCATACCTCATCATCCACCTCATTATCCACCTCATTATTTACTTCATCATCCACCTCATTATCCACCCCATTATACCTCAGCATCCACCTCATCATACCTCATCATCCACCTCATTATCCACCTCAACATTCACTTCATCATCATACCTCAGCATCCACTTCATCATCCACCTCATTATCCACCTCATCATACCTCAGTATCCACCTCATCATCCACCTCATTATCCACCTCATCATACATCAGCATCCACCTCATCATCCACCTCATCATACTTCATGATCCACCTCATTATCCACCTCATCATTCACTTCATCATCATACCTCATCATCCACCTCATCATCCACCTCATCATACCTCATGATCCACCTCATTATCCATCTCATCATACCTCAGCATCCACCTCATCATACCTCATCGTCCATCTCTCATCCACCTCACCATACCTCATCATCCACCTCATTATCCACCTCATTATTTACTTCATCATCCACCTCATTATCCACCCCATTATACCTCAGCATCCACCTCATCATACCTCATCATCCACCTCATTATCCACCTCAACATTCACTTCATCATCATACCTCAGCATCCACTTCATCATCCACCTCATTATCCACCTCATCATACCTCAGTATCCACCTCATCATCCACCTCATTATCCACCTCATCATACATCAGCATCCACCTCATCATCCACCTCATCATACTTCATGATCCACCTCATTATCCACCTCATCATTCACTTCATCATCATACCTCATCATCCACCTCATCATCCACCTCATCATACCTCATGATCCACCTCATTATCCATCTCATCATACCTCAGCATCCACCTCATCATACCTCATCGTCCATCTCTCATCCACCTCACCATACCTCATCATCCACCTCATTATCCACCTCATTATTTACTTCATCATCCACCTCATTATCCACCCCATTATACCTCATCATCCACCTCATCATCATACCTCAGCATCTACCTCATTATACACACCTACAATAGGTTTTACAGAGAACATAAAACATAACAAATCGACGTTTCGATCAATAGGTCTTATTGAGGAAAGATCATATGCTGGACAGTTCGGCAATGTAGTATAAGAAGAAAATCGGTACCGGAAATTATTGACAGTACAGGAGACAGAAGTATGAGAGCTGATAGGATAACTGAAGCTACACGTCATTAACTATACGAATAACATTTCCAACGCATTGCTTTTTTAACCTCTAAAGCTTCTTTATGAGAAACAGCATTTATAATTTCGAAATTCAATTTTATTTAGTGTCCCTTTTTTTCTATATTTATGTATCGGGTTCTGGTTTGGAACACGTAGTCCCGATGTTATTATTAATTTGATTATTTCCCTTGGCAATATTTGCCAATTAATACTTATCAATTATTAATTGAATTACTAATTTTGTAGAGTTCGGTTAGGAGTGGTTTTAATTTACATAACTTACCCACACTCTAATTGAATTTATATTATAATTAATAAAGGGTAAACATAAAAAGAAAAATATTGCCAAGAGAAATAGTCGGGTGTACGCTTTCCAAACACTAACCGCCTATTTTATTTCCCTTAATTTTTTCCTGAATTCTGTTAAGTTAAGTTACATCAGGGCTGATAGGGCAGAAATACCAGGGCTACAGATACATACAATGATCGTAGTTACATACCAGGACCGTAGTTACATACCAGGGCTGTAGATACGTTTTATGTAAAGGTGGGGTTTCACCTAACAAATAAAGAATTTAAAAAATGTCATTCATCCGTTTCTGTGAGTAATATTTTTATTTTTGTTGATGAGAAATTTGATTACCTATTTGTGAGCAGTCTTTAAGGAAGACATCCCTCCTCCATCTACAGGCGCGGCACATTCAGAACACTAACGTCCACATCAAGAACTGCCCACGCAGTCCTCGACTACGCAGTGAAACGTAAAATTCTCTAGTCTTGCAATATCCCGCCGCACACTAAAACCGCAGACATAACATTACAATTCCAATCGACAGCTACCCACAGAGAGCACCAACTATTAACGAAACACAACAGACGGCACCAAGGAGATTCCTAGAACATCACGCATGAAGGACTCAACTATCATTCTCACATTTGCGCATGCGCAAATTCTTAAAGGAAGCTGTCCGCCATGATTGCTTTCGTAACGAGACCCAGCAGACGAACACTGCTACAATGGCGCGCTTCATTACACAAACTCATTGAGGGTCAAGACGGGGAATCCCCTTCGTAATTCCACTTATTTGGTTTGTGATAGCGTAAACATTCTAAATCTTTAAATGTAATGACTTTCATACGGTAAATCATTCAATTTTCCCCTGCTTATTTTGAGAAAAATGTGTTTAAAACTTAGCAAACGAAGTTCTATAACATTCAAAATTAATGATCTTGTCAAATAATTAAAACAAGAATTTTCAAAAGCTAGAGGTTCAAATACAAAATGTTTTACAGTGATTGTGTGTGGCGTGGCAGGAGAAGAAATTAAGCAAATAAGAATCCTGGAATGATGCTATCTTTCTGGCGAGTGATCAAGTTATTTGCTTCATTCCAGAAATCTCTAACGTGTTTCGACGAAGCGGCAATAGATGGGAGATAGGACAGTGGCTCGTCCTAGATTTGGGTAGGAATTCTTAGAAACTAAATCTGATTGTCAAGCTGTTGGACCACCTGTCATTTATCCTTGATGATGTGGGTTCAATACCAGAAAAGGTCAGGTTTTAAAAAAATATTTAGTGATGAAATTACAAACTTATGCTGTAATCCTCATGTAAATATAGAAAGAACAAACATTCTGTAGTTCTATGCAAGCCTTGATGTGTGGAGGAGGGAGGGGTTCAAACACCCCTACCTCCTTTGGCAATGAGATCGTGACTTTTAATAGTATCAACTTAGCCAAAATGTGGGGACCCCTTTTAAATATGGAAAGATTTTCAGAAAAAAAGATAAAAATTGTATTTAAAAGAGAGAAATGCAACGATAATAAGCAAATTACCTTGTTGAGGTAAACCCCTCCATTACCTTGTTGAGGTAAACCCCTCCATTACCTTGTTGAGGTAAACCCCTCCATTACCTTGTTTAGGTAAACCCCAATCCCTTACCTTGTTTTTGTAACCCCCTTCCTTATTGAAGACAAATTTACGGCCCTGCTCCTCATAATAAACGTTACGATGTTTGTTAGTTCAATTGCGTTGATCCCCGCGCATTATGAACAATAGAGCTCGTGTATCCATTTGATCCATTGGATCTGTGATTAAATTTGACGCTACGACTAGTAATATTAGCTGTCATATATGTTTGAAGAAATGACTAATGAGGGTTGGATTTTGTGATTGCTATTTCATTATGAATGAAAAATTGACCTATAATACAATGCTGAAACCGGATGTGTGGGGCTCAGCAATGCTGTATATCACGACACATTCAGTTTTCTCAACTTTAAACTGTTAACCAGCATTCAACAGCAAAACCCTGACAGTTAACGTTTTTATATATAAAGTGTCTTTTATAGACACGCCAGGTATAGCTTACTCTATCAAATAAAACATGTCTCTTATGGAAGCCCGGTATAACTTCATCTTTCAAATAAAACTTGTCTCTTATGGTAGCCCGGAATAGCATAATATATCAAATAAAACCTATATGTTACGGAAGTCCGGCATAACTTAATCTATTACATTAATATTGTATCCTCTAATATTTTTGTTTTGTGTTCGTTCTCAAACTCCCATCAGATCCCTCTTGTAGCACGACAATGGTCCTACAAGATTTCCAGCAGGATGTAGTCTAGATAGCGGAAATGCGGTGTGTCTAAATTGTATTTGTGCCAATGGCCCAACACATTTGATTGCAACGTTGGTAACTAATACCTTCAATAGTTTTACCACTTCAACTCAACGGTAGACATCTGAAACGATATCGGTAGTAAGTTGGCCAGATGTACCATAGATCTTGTTCTTATACCTATTCGTTGGTCACCATGCCCAAAATTAAACACGGTCGCTGATGATTAACTTTATGCCACTGGCGTGCGTCTCTATCGTCACAGCTACAGACGCCCACGTCATCTCTGAGAAAGAAGCTACTTCTCACACCGTTGAAAGATGAAGTCCTCTAGCTGTGAAATAAGTCTCTAGCTGTGAAATATGTCTCTAGCTGTGAAATAAGTCTCTAGCTGTGAAATATGTCTCTAGCTGTGACATAAGTCTCTAGCTGTGAAATAAGTCTCTAGCTGTGAAATAAGTCTCTAGCTGTGAAATAAGTATCTAGTTATGAAATCAGTCTCCAGAGAAACTTTGCAACTGTACAATAAAGAATATAAAAACTCTATTGCTTGTAATTTCAAGTTAGTTAGTTAGTTATTCCTCTAGAGCCAAAGACGGCACATAGGGTGGGTGTCATAGATTTCCATGTCTCTCGTTTCATTGCAATTTGCTTTAGGTCTTCATTGTTTCCGATACCGTTGGTGAAACGTTCTCGTGTAATAGTTCTACGTAAAGTTTCTTTTGGTCTTTCTCGTTTTCTCTTGCCTTTTGGTGACCACATCAAAGCTTGACAGGGGAGTCTTTCAGTATCCATTCGTAGCGCGTCTCCGATGTAATTCCAGCGATGCTTTCTAATATAGGTAGATATATATTCTTAAGTGGTAATTTCAGGTGGTATGGGAAAAAATAAGCAGGAGATGCGAAAGTTTGTTTCCTAAATTGAACAGTCAAAGAGGACATGACACAACAGACTGAACAAACACATGCACGTGATGCGACTGTGTGCCACATCACTGTGCACTTGTGGAACAGATGAACATACTCTGAGCATATTCTGTATAACTGTCCCAGTATTAACAATTGAGGTGGATGTACTGGTCCAACTGCACAACTTGCAAACAATAGGGAAGCAAAGAATAGCTTCAGACAACGAAGGGGATCATATATAAGACTTGTCTGACTGTGTAGACATCAAATAGCACAAATATGACAGGAAATGAAAACAGATGAAGTGTTTGAAAAAATCAGCTATGGTCACTACCAAACTGAATGGCAATAGTCACCACCAAACTGGACAGAGTAAGAAACGAGGATATCAGAAAAAGAGTAGGAATAATGGCCTGATATCGAATATATAGAACGTCAGCAGATAAAGTGGTTGGTCACCTTGTGAGAATGGACCCAAGCCAATGACCACTGAGAGCTTATAACAAACGATCAGCTGGACACAGATCCAAGGGAAGACTGAGAAAGATATGGATCAATAACTCCAGGAGCACCCTCCACAAACACGGACTGAGTACGACTGACGCATCACATCTGGCATTGAACAGAAACTTACAGCTCCCATCCCTACGCAAGTTTGGGTGCTATCAACCAGCTCCCATCCCTACGTAAGTGTGGGTGCTATCAACTAGCTCCCATCCCTACGTAAGTGTGGGTGCTATCAACCAGCTCCCATCCCTACGCAAGTGTGGGTGCGATCAACCAGCTCCCATCCCTACGCAAGTGTGGGTGCGATCAACCAGCTCCCAGTTGGGGATAGACAACAGAGAAAAAAAACAACAGAAAGGACAGCAAATACACAAAATCTCGCGGACCGTAAGCAACAAATTTCTAGTTGAGTTCTCTCGGGTCATTGGTACGGATCAATTAATCCGATTTGAAAACAAAAATGTCATTAATTCGTGTCAATATCTCAGTGAAACTCCGTACAAGTGGTAGGGGAGGAAACTCAATAAGGAAGAAATGTTGTCCAACTTTCTACATCCCTGGTCACTACCGCCTCCTCTATCACGGTCACTCGAGCCCTTCTTAAATGATTAGAAGCATGCCTAAGCACGGGCAACGTGTGCACGTGCATAATTTGAGCCTAGACTATGTCCACCAATTTGTTCTTGTGAGCGTGTAGGGTTAACTGCACACATTTATTGCCGTTACTGAAGGTTGATAATCGTCCGCATCGCTCCATAAGGGTTAACATTTCTTCCTTGTTTTCTCAACCAGTTTCAATATCGTCCCCGGAAGTAGAAAGGAAATCTCAAATTTCAAACACTTTGTCCTAAAGTCGAGTGTGGTTTTAACCCTTGTTGCGCCGATGTTATTTCAACCCGATCGTTCTGTGCATGCCCGATTGTTTTTCTAATATTTGATCACAACTCACGTATTGCACAAAGTTGTCGTCCAGCATATGAAGACACGCGGTAAGTACAAAAACGTTGAGAAAGATTTTTGAGAAACTTGTCCTAATCTCTGAAATAAGAAGAGACATAGACATTTCATATTATTCGGCCATTGTTTGCTAACTTCTGCGGGTTACCAGATCTGTAATATTATAGATTATAATAAATCTAACCCTACCAGATTATAATAGATCTAACCCTACCAGATTATAATAAATCTAACCCTACCAGATTATAATAGATCTGTCTATCTGTTTTCTATTGTTCCTCTTCTTTCGTCGTCTTCAGCGTTCGTTCTCAAATTCCTGCAGATTAGCAGGATATAGTCTGGAGAGAGGAATGAATCCTGTCATGGTTTGAGGCTTTGCTGCGGTTTCTGCGTCTTTCGACCTAGACATCCGATTCAGCATGGCCTGTGGGTCACATTGATCCTACTTCAGATGAGTTAGCCAACTTCACCCCATAATTTCCTTAATCGTCTCTTACAACATGCATGGAGGGTAAAAAGACTTGTTAATTTTTGTTTCCCCTTCGTGCCTACAACTCACGGGCGTCTTTTGGTCCAAAATACACGACTTTAACAAATCATTTTTTAAACACTGTTCCCCCTCCTCCCTTATGACATTACAATACGACCTTAAGTAATAAGAACAGTCAGACCGTGGTAAAACCAGCCGTTCCCCCTTTCATCCAAGTCTGTAGGGACATTTGGAAATAAAAAGTCATTCAAAATCTAATGAAAAATAGAAAGTTACAATGAAAAATAGAAAGTTACAATGAAAAATAGAAAGTTACAATGAAAAGTGCATAAATATTTGTTATTGTTTCAGCTCAATCCCCCACACACACACTTCCCATACTGATGACGTAACTATGGTCCTGATTGATTCAATAGAACTTGGTACTCTAGCTACAATGTTACATTGTTTATAGCAACATAGCACTTAAATTACTTTGTGATTATTGCAACATAGCACTTAAATTACTTTGTGATTATTGCAACATAGCACTTAAATTACTTTGTGATTATTGCAACATAGCACTCGAATAACAATGTTACATTGTTTATAGCAACATAGCACTTAAATTACTTTGTGATTATTGCAACATAGCACTCGAATAACAATGTTACATTGTTTATAGCAACATAGCACTTAAATTACTTTGTGATTATTGCAACATAGCACTCGAATAACAATGTTACATTGTTTATAGCAACATAGCACTTAAATTACTTTGTGATTATTGCAACATAGCACTCGAATAACAATGTTACATTGTTTATAGCAACATAGCACTTAAATTACTTTGTGATTATTGCAACATAGCACTCGAATAACAATGTTACATTGTTTATAGCAACATAGCACTTAAATTACTTTGTGATTATTGCAACATAGCACTCGAATAACAATGTTACATTGTTTATAGCAACATAGCACTTAAATTACTTTGTGATTATTGCAACATAGCACTTAAATTACTTTGTGATTATTGCAACATAGCACTCGAATAACAATGTTACATTGTTTATAGCAACATAGCACTTAAATTACTTTGTGATTATTGCAACATAGCACTCGAATAACAATGTTACATTGTTTATAGCAACATAGCACTTAAATTACTTTGTGATTATTGCAACATAGCACTCGAATAACAATGTTACATTGTTTATAGCAACATAGCACTTAAATTACTTTTGTGATTATTGCAACATAGCACTTAAATTACTTTGTGATTATTGCAACATAGCACTTAAATTACTTTGTGATTATTGCAACATAGCACTTAAATTACTTTGTGATTATTGCAACATAGCACTTAAATTACTTTGTGATTATTGCAACATAGCACTCGAATAACAATGTTACATTGTTTATAGCAACATAGCACTTAAATTACTTTGTGATTATTGCAACATAGCACTTAAATTACTTTGTGATTATTGCAACATAGCACTCGAATAACAATGTTACATTGTTTATAGCAACATAGCACTTAAATTACTTTGTGATTATTGCAACATAGCACTTAAATTACTTTGTGATTATTGCAACATAGCACTCGAATAACAATGTTACATTGTTTATAGCAACATAGCACTTAAATTACTTTGTGATTATTGCAACATAGCACTCGAATAACAATGTTACATTGTTTATAGCAACATAGCACTTAAATTACTTTGTGATTATTGCAACATAGCACTCGAATAACAATGTTACATTGTTTATAGCAACATAGCACTTAAATTACTTTGTGATTATTGCAACATAGCACTCGAATAACAATGTTACATTGTTTATAGCAACATAGCACTTAAATTACTTTGTGAATATTGCAACATAGCACTCGAATAACAATGTTACATTGTTTATAGCAACCTAGTACTTAAATTACTTTGTGATTATTGCAACATAGCACTTAAATTACTTTGTGATTATTGCAACATAGCACTCGAATAACAATGTTACATTGTTTATAGCAACATAGCACTTAAATTACTTTGTGATTATTGCAACATAGCACTCGAATAACAATGTTACATTGTTTATAGCAACATAGCACTTAAATTACTTTGTGATTATTGCAACATAGCACTCGAATAACAATGTTACATTGTTTATAGCAACATAGCACTTAAATTACTTTGTGATTATTGCAACATAGCACTCGAATAACAATGTTACATTGTTTATAGCAACCTAGTACTTAAATTACTTTGTGATTATTGCAACATAGCACTCGAATAACAATGTTACATTGTTATAAAATTATAGCACAATAATTGCAATGTTACATTGTTATAAAATTCTAAGACAATAATTACATTGTTATTAAATTATAGCACATTAATTGCAATGTTACATTATTTGAAATCATAGCACAAGAATGACAATGTTACATTGCTATAAAATCCTAGCACAAAAATGACAATGTTACATTCCTATAAAATCCTAGCACAAGAATGACAATGTTACATTGTTATAAAATTCTAGCACGTTACAATGTTCTATTGTTATAGTTTCGTATTCACGTTTCATACTTGAAACTACACATATTTTTTAATGCAGCTCTACCAATATTGTCATTGAGGGAAATGTTCCAGCAAAGATAACAATAGGCAGACCAAGACTGCGATGGACACGGGATATCGAAGATTGGATTGATTTCATAGTACTCGGATTACCATATGTACTCGGTCCCTCTCAACGTCTCCCTCGTACTTCTAATAGCACGTAACTCCGTAGCTTCAAGCGATCTCCGAAGGATCTCCGAACAAATTCACCTTACAAGCAAAGTATCGCGAGCAGGTTTCGAACTCGCAACCACTTGAGCACAAAGCGAACGACTGAGCAACTCCGAGAGGGAGACCTCGAGAGATATCAAAAGGATTGGAAGACATTAGAACAGCTAGATACAGCAAAGCGATCCTAAGACATTACAACGATTTACCAAAACATTGGCAACTATGTTTGATAATATATTATTTTTCTTTATTTGAGACTGTGGCAGATGGAAGGCTTGTGCCAGTCGCAAGTGGTGACCTGACCTTATTTGACCTTCCCGTGGGTGGCACACGTTTTGACCAGCGCGAGAGAACTTCAGACCTAGGGGAAGGAGATCAGTTGCCCAGTCTTGGCTTGCTGTCCCAACAATTGAGGAGTCCCCAATATGGGTCGCTTCAGAATATGAAGGCTTTTCATCAGCGTTCCCATTCAACTACCTTTCAATCAGCGTTCCCACTCAACTACCTTTTTCTCAGTTTTCTGTGGTACATATGGCAGTCTATCTCAATGTCTCCAGTGTCTCCTAGAATCTGTCTAGTTGTCTTAACAGAAAACCATATCACTATTGTTTATCTATCGTAGATTTCAGTCTGTGAGATGCCTGTGTATGTGTGTGTGTATGTGTGTGTGTATGTGCTCCCAGCAACCGGGAGTAAAGAATAGCAACCCTGTAGACTGTCATCAGGATAGAAAAAAATTCCGGTTGTGATTTCTTGTCTCACATGACCGATCCTCCAATTGATACCGTTGTAAAGGTGTACCTGACGCAAGAGTTCAAGAAAGTAAAGACAGCAAGGAAGGGAACTGTGTCATCCCACCTAACAGTTGCTGCGGTTTAGTACATGACGAGTTTATTTAATCCACGACGGCAGGTTGCTGTCATGGGACCTACTACTTTACCTGTAGCCTGTCATACAAATCGCAAGAGACGACTAATAGTACTCACGTGTAACACAGGTAATGAAGTCCTACTGAATGATGACTAAAACACTACACACTATCACTAACGGATGTAAATATGGTACATAAAACAAAACACAGAATATAATCTACAGATGACAGTACACAGATTATATTCTGTGTTTTGTTTTATGTATCATATTTACAAGGGATAAATGTTCCAGTGTTGGGTAACAACCCTAAACAGGAAGCAGGTGGCTGGAGTAACACCGGGCAAATGTCAAGATAATCAAAAATAGATAGATGTGTTACCAAAATAAAACATAACACAACCTAACAACGAGATACAGGGACAGACGACGTTTCGACTATTAAGCCTTCATCAGGACAAACGAAAGACAACGGTACAACGAAACTTACATGGAAACAAACGTGGTTGATAGGGAGGAAAGAGGTTTACTCTCACTTACATACATCATTGTATTATCACTGTATTTTCTTCCCACCATTATCTACTCCTACTTATAGTCTCTCTCCACTGCCTATATCTGCTCGGTCGTTTCTTTCTTTTCTCCATTTTTTCTCTTCTTTATTCTTCATCTCCATCTCTCTCTCTCCCCCTCATCTGATCTCTCCTACCATCCTCTTTTGCGTTTCCATGACGACTGTATGCTAATACTCATTGCCTGTTGCCATTTCAGGTAAGTATCTGAATTTATCCTCATTTATCTTAGTTTACTTGCTATTACACCTTAACTATTTTCACTCCTCATCTCCTTCTGTGCTCTTTCCCCTCCTCACTTCTTCCCATAACCTCTTCCTCCCTGCTAGGCTGCTCCATCTCTGCTTCCTCTGCTATCTATTCGTTATACTCATTGCGTGTTGCCACTTTTGAGGTAAGTATCTTAACTTAACCTTATCTATTTTACTTACTACCACACCTTATCCATTTTCGCTCCTCACCTCCTTCCGTGCACTTTCTCTCCTCACTTCTTCTCCCCATACTCTCTTCCTCCCCAATATGCCGCTCCTTATTTACTTCCTCCACTATCTATTCACTATCTCTCCTCCTCTTTCCTCCCTATCAACCACGTTTGTTTCCATGTAAGATTCGTTGTACCGTTGTCTTTCGTTTGTCCTGATGAAGGCTTAATAGTCGAAACGTCGTCTGTCCCTGTATCTCGTTGTTAGGTTGTGTTATGTTTTATTTTGGTAACACATCTATCTATTTTTGTTTATCTTATCATATTTACATCCGTTAGTGATAGTGTGTAGTGTTTTAGTCGTCATTCAGTAGGACTTCATTACCTGTGTTACACGTGAGTACTATTTTCCATTATGTTCTACTAGCAGTACCACCTTCTATTGATTAAGAGACAACTAAGGAGGTTTGCGAGCGGGGTTGGCAGCCCCATCATGTACCTCAGATATATCCAAAATTATGCTGATGACAGGTGTATCTGGTCAGAAGACGCAAGTACCGTCGCATTGCTGTAAACAGGATGCAATGTATTTCATTCTCCGAGTCACACCTTGCTAACCAGCAGGAATATGAGAACGGAAGCATGGGAAGAGAAAGAAGTGAAATTCTTGAGAAAAGAATTGGTGGGTGGCAGACCACAAAGTTGAGTTTTAAAACAGCAAGTTCTCCAGACCACAAAGTTGACTTTTAAAACAGCAAGTTCTCCAGACCACAAAGTTGAGTTTTAAAACAGCAAGTTCTCCAGACCACAAAGTTGAGTTTTAAAACAACAGGGGCTACAGAACACAAAGTTGAGTTTTAAAACAGCAAGTTCTGCAGACCACAAAGTTGAGTTTTAAAACAGCATGGTCTGCAGACCACAAAGTTGAGTTTTTTTTAATGTTATAAATTAAGCCAGTAGATTGTAGGATAGGGGATATTGGAGAGTTTCAGCTCCCACCACTGTCCCGAGTTACGCCCCTCACCCTTTCCTTTAATAAAGTAGGGCATACAGTTTGATTACTAAGAAATAAAGAAATAATAGGGATAATTCCCCCAATCTCTAATTCTTCTATGTACCTTCAGCGCAGTGTTCCGCAACCTTTCTTCTATACACTGTACCATCCACTTAACCACACACTGTACCACCCGCTGTACCATCCATTGTACCACCCACTGTACCCACACTGTATCATAAACTTTACCACACACTGTACCACACACTGTACCACCCACTGTACCACACACTGTACCACACACTGTACCACACACTGTACCACACACTGTACCACCCGCTGTACCATCCATTGTACCACACACTGTACCACCCGCTGTACCATCAACTTTACCACACACTGTACCACACACTGTACCACACACTGTACCACACACTGTACCACACACTGTACCACACACTGTACCACACACTGTACCACACACTGTACCACAGTGTGTCCGGGAGTACCACTAGGACTCAAGTCTGTAGTTCCAAGAGATAATTTTCACGGAACTCCAAAAAAACCCTCCACTTTTATAAATACGACGATACGAGCCGGATTCGAACCCGCGACCTCTTGAGCACACAGCGAACAGCTTAACAACGACATTGGCTAAACTATTAGAGATTTGCAACCGTCACCACAACTCCAACCACTACCTCCTCTACGGGCGTCAATGTGACTCTTCCACCCCTTCTCTGCCTCTCCTAATTCACCATTCCTCCTCAACTCCTCCTCTACTCCTCCTCATATGTACTCCGTCCCTCTAAATTGCTCTAAAAAGTCACTCTTGGCTGCTGGAACGGAGGGCGCAGAACTTATTAGAATGCCCCACGTGCCGTGAAGCCAGTTTCTAATCAAGAATCAAGAAGAGGCCTTCTCCTCAATTGTCCTCCTTCACGTATCCTACTTCTCCACTCCTCCCTCTCCTCCACTATTTTTTCTCCACCTATCCTCCTTCATTTTTCCTCCTCCTCCACTTCTCCTTCTCCACTCTTCCTCCTCCTCCACTCCCTTAATTTACTTCTTATCTTCCGCCAATATTCCTCCTCTACCTCCTCGCTGTACATATTTATCAAATAATAAATGTCCAGAAAATGGATTTGTCTCGTAAAATTTGGTTTTATAAATTTCTATTTTTTCTGAGATCGCTGGCTTTATAGCCTGAAGCAGCTCATATAATGTGCGATGATTGGTGATCCATGATTGGTGATCTATGATTGGTGATCTATGATTGGTGATCTATGATTGGTGATCTATGATTGGTGATCCATGATTGGTACTCTATAATTGGTACTCTATGATTGGTGATCCATGATTGGTGATCTATGATTGGTGATCCATGATTGGTGATCTATGATTGGTACTCTATAATTGGTACTCTATGATTGGTGATCCATGATTGGT
>CM067319.1:3820000-3967500 GCA_034231615.1 Meghimatium bilineatum | reverse complement strand
TAATCTAATCCATTCCAATCTAATCTAATCTAATCTAATCTAATCTAATTTAATCTAATCTAATTTTATAATACATTATTCTAATCTAATCTAATCTAATCTAATTTGATAAAATGTAATCTAATCTTATCTAATCTAATCAAATCTAATCTAATCTAATTTAATCTAATCTATTCAAATTTAATTTAATTTTATAATAAATTAATCTAATCTAATCTATTCTAATCTAATTTTATAATAAATTAATCTAATCCAATCTAATCTAATCTAATCTAATCTAATTTTATAGTAAATTAATCTAATCTAGTATAATGTAATCTATTCTAATCTAATCTAATCTAAACTAATCTAATCTAATCTAATTTAATCTAATCTAATGTAATCTAATCCAATGTAATTGAATTTTATAATAAATTAATCTAATCTAATATAATATAATTTATTATAATCTAATCTAATCTAATCTAACCTAATCTAATCTAATCTAATAGAATCCAATCTAATCTAATCTATTTTAATTTTATAATAAATTAATCTAATTTAATCTAATCTAATCTATTCTAATCTAATCGAATCTAATCTAATCCAATCTAGTCTATTCTGATCAAATCTAATCTAATTTAATCTATTCTAATATAATATAATCTAATTTTATAATAAATTAATATAATCTAATATAATCTAATCTAATCTAATCTAATATAATCTAATCTAATCTAATCTAGTCTAATTTTATAAAAATAAATTAATCTAATCTAATATAATTTAATCTATTCTAATCTGATCTATTCTAACCGAATCTAATCTAATATGATATAATGTAATATATTCTAATATATTCTGATCTAATCTAATTTTATAATAAATTAATCTAATCTGATATAATGTAATCTATTCTAATGTAATCTAATGTAATCTAATCTTATCTAATCTAATCTAATATAATGTGATCTATTATAATCTAATATATTCTAATCTAATCTAATCTAATCTAATCTAATCTAATCTAATCTAATCTATTCTAATCTAATCTATTCCAATCTAATCTAATCTAATCTAATCTAATCTAATCTAATCTAATCTAATCTAATCTAATCTAATCTCTTCTTATTCTTAATCTTAATGTTAAGCTATATATCCATTATCTTTTCTCGGCTTTTGCTGTGATGAGTCTTAGGATTGAATCACGGTCAGTTTTACGCCTATGCCACGTTTGTTCACTTGATACGCAGTAATCTTGTGCGTCTCAGAATATTGGTAACTCCTTCAATCCACCTCCTTCCTGGTCTTCCTCTGTATCTTGCTGTTACAACTTACATGTTGTATGCTCTTGCCGCTGGACAATAATGATTCATTCTCATTAAGTGGAACCATTTTCGTCTGCTTTTCAATATATTTGACCACTGATGCTGTTTTAACATTTCTTGTAATCTCCTCATTTCTCACATGATCTCTTCTTGTTCTTTTTGCTGCTTTTCTTAGACATCTCATTTCTCATGTAGTAAATTTTCTCTCTTGTTCTTTAGTTAAAGAGTGCATGTCTGACATTGAAAACATAATATTGGGATGAAAACTGAATTTATTATTTGCCTTTTGGTTTCCCTCGGGATTGATATGCGTTTCAAAATTGCTGCACGTTCATAATTTATGTTGTTGGCTTCTTGTCTCGCACTCCCTGTCCATTCTTCTGTCTTCTGTAGAAATGCTCCTTAGATACTTCAATTCCTGCACTTGTTTCTGTAATTGATCATTTATTTGTATATTGATTGTGTTTGATTTTCTGCCTATAGACATAACTTCTGTTTTTTCTGTGTTGATCTTCATGTGATTGAATCAGCTTTTGTTGAGTGGGATTATGTGATCTTGCAGCTATTTACTTGAACTGTGGAGTAAGCACTGATCATCAGCTAAAATGAGATCAGTTAGGTTATTTTAATGATATTTCTCTGGTTGTGTTTCCACTGCTTTGGTAATATTATTCATATAAGTGATAAACAATAATGGGGATAAGACACAACCGTCTAACTCCAGTTGTTGCTGAAAACCACTTCGTAAGTTCTGAATTTGTTCTTACTAAAATTCCATTTGTTCTAACTGCCCTTTCATTTGTTCCAACTGCCCTTTCAATTGTTCCAACTGCCCTTTCTATTGTTCTAACTGCACTTTCATTTGTTCCAACTGCCCTTTCAATTGTTCCAACTGCCCTTTCAATTGTTCTAACTGCACTTTCATTTGTTCCAACTGCCCTTTCAATTGTTCCAACTGCCCTTTCATTTGTTCTAACTGCCCTTTCAATTGTTCCAACTGCCCTTTCAATTGTTCTAACTGTACTTTCATTTGTTCTACCTGCACTTTCACTATCTACGATATTCGGTAGTTGCGAAATAGAACAATTAAATAAACTTCTTATTCTTCTTCTTCAGCGTTCGCTCTCATGTAACCACAACAAATATTTCGTGTGATTTCCGCCAGGGAGCGTGAAGTACGTTGTGCTGCAAGTTCCACAGTAAAACTGTGATTATTTCCACCCCTGTTGGCCACTTGTGGTCAGGACGTCCGAGGTCCAGCACATCCGTTTTCGTTATTCCTTTATTTCGGGTTTGGTCCCTAGTCCGTGACAGCTTGTCTATCTGTCGCCGGGGCACGCTGGTGTGTAGGGCCTCTTCGCCAAGACGCTAGTCGAGCACGTCTATCTGGTACGAGGTGTTTCACCATCTATGACCTCATCTCGTGCATTTCGACAAACTGTGCCTGTTCCCATCGGGTACTGAACCGTTTCTCATCCGCGATCCTGGTTCCGTAAGAGGAAGGACTCGCCAGAAGAGTTGGACCCTGGCTCGTTCGCCCTCCTACCCGAGGCGTCGTTCACCGACATCGTGAACCCCTCGTCCAAGTTCGAGTCTCATACCACGCGTTTGAGAGCAAGGCGTTCTCGAGCTGAGCGACCTTGTCCCAATAGCGCCTGAGCCCATCAGGTACTGAACCCTTTCTCTCTGCAAGTGTGTTTTCGGTATAGAAAGCTTGACAGTAGAGTTGGGCCAGGGCTGCCATTGTTGTCACTTTTCTGCCTAAGCCCATCGGGTACGGATCCCTTTCTCTTCGCGAGCTTATTTCCGGTTTAGGAAGTCTCGACATTGGGTTATGTCTTATTGCTTTTCCGAACAACCATGATTGGGTATGGATCTCAGCCTATAAGGAGCACAGGTAACTAACTATAAGCTCGTCTCGAGCTAACAGAGCTTGTAGTTCCCCTTTCCTATGAACTTTTTCCTTTATTTGTAGTTCGCACTGCCCTCTGGCGCTGTTCTGCCTTTCATTGTGTCATTGTACTCAGTATGACATCTATTAGTCTCTCGACATGACATCAATCTCCACGTACCTTTTACATTGGCCGCCCCTCCAATATACAGCGTCACTGTATGTCGACAGTGTCGCTGTATGTGGTGTTACTGGTGGTGTCGGAGATGTTGTCTGTCTCTTATGCAGTCAAATCTCTTTCTATCTGCTACCTCCACATTCGGACACGATCCCCAAATGATTTGGCCAGAACCAGCTCGAGCTGCTGTATTTCTGTTTCCAGGGTGCACCGCGTGGAGGTACATTTGGGAACTTGGTTATCTGCTAACCCTGGGTCCGCCTAGAGCAATGCGTTCCCTTTGCACCCCAAATAAATAAACAATTAGTTTTTATATTTGAGAAATATTCACAAATGTCACCACAACACTTGCAAATTAATACATTTTCGCCGTGAATTAAAAAACAAATCTTGTTGTAACAATGTAAATTAGAAATCGTAAATAATGTTTATTGAGACAGACGAGAAGGCCTTGTATGGGAAATCAGCAGACTTTATCAACAGCTAAGGTGTCCCACAAGGAAAATGCTAAACAAGACAATACTAAAATAAAATACGTCTTAAGAAAAGATTTGCCGAAAATTACTCATTGAGCGTGCGGTCGTGTGACAAGAGCAGAACAGAAGCGGCTGCAAATGATTAATATGCGCCCAGTGACTTCCAATTCAGTCGGATCTTAATTTCCAAATAAGGGGAGCTCATTATAAGAAGAAATATTAAATACGTGGAGATTTACAGTTGTCTACGCTTGGAAATGCATATACGAAGGAGATTCATGTATGGTTACTGGTGGGAGATGGGGGAGGGAGATTCATGTATGGTTACTGATGGGAGATGGGGGAGGGAGATTCATGTATGGTTACTGGTGGGAGATGGGAGACGGAGATTCATGTATGGTTACTGGTTGGAGATGAGGGAGGGAGATTCATGTATGTTTACTGGTTGGAGATGAGGGAGGGAGATTCATGTATGGTTACTGGTGAGAGATGCGGAGAAAACGATGGGAACTGTGACCTGTCATCATGTCGTCAGTAGTACAGCTGTACACTTTCAGTAGACTTTATACTTTTGGGGATCACCTTCTCGCGAAGTTGTTAGACCGTGTCCTATCTCCAAATTAAGACCTAACAACAGAACCAAAAGAAAGCAGAATCAACCTTCTTACCTGATGTATTTCGATTATTCTTCTTAAGGCTGATGGGAATTGAACCTCTGGCGTTCTTGTGCCACCGACTCTCTTGCAACTCACGTAACTAGATTATTGGTGTGATTTCGTTGGTCACTTTTCACTATCTCTGTGTTACCCGTTTGTCTTCTGCTAACGGCAACCAACGAAATGCACGGGAATGATAGAAAACATGATGTCAAAAAATCCTGATTTAATATAAATTGTAGGTCTTCCATTGGCGATAGTCATTGTTATGCCATTCGTTTTGTAATCAAGAGATCGAGTGTTTGAATCCGACGTATTGTTTATAAGGGAATTTTGTTAAAGATCTCTGGGGAACATTGATTCCCAGAGTAGCCACTTCTCCATGATAGTTTGTTCAGGCTGATCTCATGTAGCCACTTCTCCAGGATAGTTTGTTCTGGCTGATCTCATGTAGCCACTTCTCCAGGATAGTTTGTTCAGGCTGATCTCATGTAGCCACTTCTCCAGGATAGTTTGTTCAGGCTAATCTCATGTACCCACTTCTCCAGGATAGTTTATTCAGGCTGATCTCATGTACCCACTTCTCCAGGATAGTTTGTTCAGGCTAATCTCATGTACCCACTTCTCCAGGATAGTTTGTTCAGGCTGATCTCATGTAGCCACTTCTCCAGGATAGTTTGTTCAGGCTGATCTCATGTAGCCTCACTTATCATGACATATTATTTCATACATCTCACTTTTGTCGTGCTTGTCTTTGGGTGTCGACACAAAGTATACATAAAGTGACAAATGATCAATAGCATTGATCAAGAGGAGTGATGTGTGAGATCAGCCAAGAGTAGTGATGTTGTGTGAGATCAGCCAAGAGGAGTGATGTTGTGTGAGATCAGCCAAGAGGAGTGATGATGTGTGCTATCAGCACAAGTGAACATTCTGGAGATGAACATTGCAAATATTGTACGTGAAATCCTCGATATTGTTTAGTAATAACCGACTATTTTCGTGACGTGTCACATCCTGGTATATATGTAGATGTTTCTTTAAGTACGGTCTTGCCACGGCATAAATCTACCACTGAATCATCATTTCTACATTTATTTTGCTTTTCATCACACGCCTTCTACCTCAACAAATACCCTATAGGCAGGTAAAAATTTTCTACACTAGATCACACACCCATACCGCAGCACACACTTCTTACACTAGCACACACACACACACACACACACACACAACTATCCCATCACACATATACCCTCACCCAGCACACACTTCCTACACTAGCACACAGTCACACCTTCCCAAGCACATACCCTACCCCAGCACACACATACCCTACCCTACCCCGCACACACATACTTTATCCTACCATAGCATACACACACCCTACCCTGCCCCAGCACACATCCCTTACTCAGCACATACCATATCTCAGCCAACACCCCTTCCCTAGCACACTCATACCGTACCCTACCCCAGCACACACCATACCACAGTCCACACCCCTACCCCATCACACACCCGTCCCCGAGAACACTCACAGCCCTACTCAAGCACACACCCCTACCCGATCACACACATAACCTACCCTTACACAAACACGGCCCTACCCAAGCACACACATACCCTACCCCAGAACACACACAACCCTACATCAGTACACACATGTCCTACCCCAGCCCTCACATACCCTACCCCGGCACACACACACCTCTACACCAGCACATACATACAGTATTCCAACACACACCCCTACCCCAGAACACACATATCCTGCCCAAGCACACACCGACACCAGAACTCATCCCTACACCAGCACACATAGACCCAAACCCAGCACACACCTATTTCCTTAGCACTCACACAATACCCCAGCAGACACCCTATACTCCAGTGCACACCCACCTACCCATCACACATCCCGTACCCTAGCACACTGTTCCAATCCCAACACATACACCCCCTATCTCAGCACACACCTATTTCTTTAGCACTCACACAATACACCAGCAGACACCCTATACCCCAGCGCACACCCATTACCTTCACACACACCCCACACCCTAGAACAAACACACCGTACTCTAGCACACAACCTCCACATTCAAACCCTTTCATCTATCCCCAGTCACTGCCCGGCACAGAAAATCTTGTCCTATGAACACACTAACGCCGAAGCGGGGAAAAAGAGGATCCCGCTTGGACATACACACTAACCAGTGGTAGGAGATTGACGGGAAATTAGACCGCTAAATTCCCTATCATGCGCGAGGACACTGCGAGGCGTGATGTCGAATTAAGTTCTATTGTTTTCTCCTACGCCGGTATGATTTCATGCGCAGTCACAGAAAACTCTAAAGGGATTAGTACTGCCTTGCTTGCAGACTTCACGACTTAAAGTTGCCCTCCCCCACACACTGGATCGAAATCTTCTATTCAACTTATATAGAGGTCCGTATAATTTTAATTTATTCATCCACTCTCAGACGTCGGTAGTTTTTTTCTCTCTCCGTCCTCAAAATAAAGTCCACGAACTGTCACGTCTAATATTCTATAACAAAACAACAATATACTAGATTTTGTGTTTGTATATGTGTTTGATTGTCTGCACACGTAAATGTGTCCCCAGGATATGCCCTGATGGTACTACTAACATCAGTACTACTAACATCAGTACTACTAACATCAGTACTACTAACATCAGTACTACTAGTACTACTAGCATCAGTACTACTAATATCAGTACTACTAGCATCAGTACTACTAATATCAGTACTACTAGCATCAGTACTACTAATATCAGTACTACTAACATCAGTACTACTAACACAGTACTACTAGCATCAGTACTACTAATATCAGTACTACTAACACAGTACTACTAACATCAGTACTACTAACACAGTACTACTAGCATCAGTACTACTAATATCAGTACTACTAACATCAGTACTACTAACACAGTACTACTAACATCAGTACTACTAGCATCAGTACTACTAACATCAGTACTACTAACACAGTACTACTAGCATCAGTACTACTAATATCAGTACTATTAACATCAGTACTACTAACATCAGTACTACTAACATCAGTACTACTAACATCAGTACTACTAACATCAGTACTACTAATATCAGTACTACTAACATCAGTACTACTAATATCAGTACTACTAGCATCAGTACTACTAATATCAGTACTACTAGCATCAGTACTACTAACATCAGTACTACTAATATCAGTACTACTAGCATCAGTACTACTAATATCAGTACTACTAGCATCAGTACTACTAATATCAGTACTACTAGCATCAGTACTACTAATATCAGTACTACTAACATCAGTACTACTAACACAGTACTACTAGCATCAGTACTACTAATATCAGTACTACTAGCATCAGTACTACTAACATCAGTACTACTAACATCAGTACTACTAACATCAGTACTACTAACATCAGTACTACTAACATCAGTACTACTAACATCAGTACTACTAACATCAGTACTACTAACACAGTACTACTAACATCAGTACTACTAGCATCAGTACTACTAATATCAGTACTACTAGCATCAGTACTACTAATATCAGTACTACTAGCATCAGTACTACTAACATCAGTACTACTAATATCAGTACTACTAGCATCAGTACTACTAATATCAGTACTACTAGCATCAGTACTACTAATATCAGTACTACTAGCATCAGTACTACTAATATCAGTACTACTAACATCAGTACTACTAACACAGTACTACTAGCATCAGTACTACTAATATCAGTACTACTAGCATCAGTACTACTAACATCAGTACTACTAACATCAGTACTACTAGCATCAGTACTACTAATATCAGTACTACTAACACAGTACTACTAGCATCAGTACTACTAACATCAGTACTACTAACATCAGTACTACTAGCATCAGTACTACTAATATCAGTACTACTAGCATCAGTACTACTAATATCAGTACTACTAACACAGTACTACTAGCATAAGTACTACTAACATCAGTACTACTAACATCAGTACTACGAACATCAGTACTACTAACATCAGTACTACTAGCATCAGTACTACTAATATCAGTACTACTAATATCAGTACTACTAATATCAGTACTACTAACATCAGTACTACTAATATCAGTACTACTAATATCAGTACTACTAGCATCAGTACTACTAATATCAGTACTACTAACACAGTACTACTAGCATCAGTACTACTAACATCAGTACTACTAACATCAGTACTACTAGCATCAGTACTACTAACATCAGTACTACTAACATCAGTACTACTAACATCAGTACTACTAATATCAGTACTACTAGCATCATTACTACTAATATCAGTACTACTAGCATCAGTACTACTAGCATCAGTACTACTAACATCAGTACTACTAATATCAGTACTACTAATATCAGTACTACTAATATCAGTACTACTAATATCAGTACTACTAGCATCATTACTACTAACATCATTACTACTAATATCAGTACTACTAGCATCAGTACTACTAGCATCAGTACTACTAACATCAGTACTACTAACATCAGTACTACTAACATCAGTACTACTAGCATCAGTACCACTAACATCAGTACTACTAACATCAGTACTACTAACATCAGTACTACTAACATCAGTACTACTAACATCAGTACTACTAACATCAGTACTACTAGCATCAGTACTACTAGCATCAGTACTACTAGCATCAGTACTACTAGCATCAGTACTACTAACATCAGTACTACTAATATCAGTACTACTAACATCAGTACTACTAACATTAGTACTACTAACATCAGTATCATATTCATCACTATCATCATCATTGATTCCCCGTTCTCCACATCATCATCATCCCCATCACCACCATGATCATCTATATCATCATGACCATACCAGTACCACCACCACCTGCACTATCACCACCAACCTAGATCACCAATACCTTCGATCTTTGGTGTGTTGCTGGTGTCGATGATAAAGCTGACATTGATAATGATGGTGATGATGGCGGCAAAGAACCCAAAGAGAATACTATCGTGTTATCATTGTTCCTATGTGCTACGGTCAAGTTCTTTTTTCTTCTCCAGGATAGTAATCTGAATGTTCCACCAAATCAGATTGAAACCATATCTCATTCCATTGATAGCCTTCTATAAAAGATCATCTGAAAAGAGGAACAAGGGAAGAACCAGACCAAGATGGATAGATGACATCAGAAAAATACTAGAACACCAAGGATCACTATGGCAGAGGCATCACAGTAAGCTAAAGAAAGAAGACACCGGCTCCTCATGACTCCTAGCGGCACACATGGATAGGGCCAGACAAGGAAAGAGAAGACAAGAATAGTGTGTCTCTCGATCTTATTAGTTGGAAGATTTTTCACATTTTCAAAGTCTTAGATGATTGATTTATTCAATGCGGCTGTATAGTGCAATGTCACGAGCTGAGCAGGCTTCTACTTCGGATAGGGCTCTAAACTTACTTCCCTGTAATCTCTATCCATTATAAGTGAGATTATGTTTACTTTGTGTAACAATAGGTAATTACTTAAACCTATAAAATGTACTCAGTGTGTATGCAGTCTTGATAAAGCCCTTTTGGTCGAAACACCGATTTGTGTGTGTGTTATGTGTGTTTCCAGTCATAAACAAAATTTCATTAACCTGTTCCAAACTTACATTAAACACAAGGTCGATCAGATGCACAGTGAACAATTTATATTATTATATAGACTATTAGATTATATGGTAGTAATATTTTTAAAAATGCAAGTAACAATATGCAAGACAGTTTCAACGTTTCAACCGTAAGGTCTTTTACAAGAAAATACACTCAAAAAATGAACAATATGTAAAGATGTTGTTCATTTAGTTTTCAGGAGCAGTTTTCCTTCGGTTAAAACGTTGAAACTGTCTTGTATACTGTAACTTGTACTTTGTCGTACACGTGCCGTAAAATGTGTTAGTTTATTGTAACACTGATCAACATTCTGTTTTACAGACTACAGAAGTAATATTTCAATCTCATGTTTTACATAATACAGAAGTAATATCTTAATCTCATGTTTTACAGAATACAGAAGTAATATTTCAATCTCATGTTTTACAAAATATAGAAGTAATATTTCAATCTTATGTTTTACATAATACAGAAGTAATATCTCAATCTCATGTTTTACAGACTACAGAAGTAACATTTCAATCTCATGTTTTACAGAATACAGAAGTAATATCTCAATCTCATGTTTTACATAATACAGAAGTAATATTTCAATCTCATGTTTTACAGAATATAGAAGTAATATTTCAGTCTCATGTTTTACATAATACAGAAGTAATATTTCAGTCTCATGTTTTACATAATACAGAAGTAACATTTCAATTTCATGTTTTACAGACTACAGAAGTAATATTTCAATCTCATGTTTTACAGACTACAGAAGTAATATTTCAATCTCATTTTTTACAGACTACAGAAGTAATATTTCAATCTCATGTTTTACAGACTCATAATCATCATCAGGTGCCATGCCGGGTGGCGTAGGCGGTCATGGCTCTCCACAGCTCTCTGTCCACAGTATTATGTATCAAAGTCGTTGTTGTTTCTTTGCCGTGCCAGGTTGTCAAACTGTCTAATATTTTCTCACGTTGTCGCCCTCTGTCTCTGGTGCCTTCAATCTTGCATGTTGTGATTATGTTCTCTAAACCTGCCTGTCTCATGAAGTGGCCAAAAAAAGAAGATTGCCTTTTTTCTTATATTGTTGATTAAGGTCCGTTTCGCATTTAACTCTTTTAACACCTCTACATTAGTTTTTCTGGCAGTCCATGGTATTCTCAGCATTCTTCTGTAGAACCACATCTCTGTTGCCTCCAATCTCCCACTTTCCAGTTTGTTTATTGTCCAAGACTCGCACCCATATGTTAGTATAGGGGTTATATAGCACTGCAGAACTCTCTTTCTCACCTCTAATGACAAGTTCATATTACACAGTATATTTTTCATTTTTCTGAATGTTGTTTTTGCCTGTCCTATTCTGCATCTTATTTCTGTTGAACTTCTTCCATCTGCTGTAATAATTGTACCTAGATATTTGAATTGGTGGACCTGTTTTAATACTATATCATTCACTATGATCTTGCAAGGTGTGTTATTTTCTTTCTTTGAAATAACCATTACTTCTGTTTTCTTGATATTTAGGAAGAGGCCTTTCTTCTGTCATCCATTTTTATTTTGATGTATGTTTTACTTTTGGTATTATCTCTTTAGATGTTTGGTTTATCGACTGTTTTTACGGACTACAGAAGTAATATTTCAATCTCATGTTTTACAGACTACAAAAGTAATATCTTAATCACGTTTTTACAGAACACAGAAGTAATATTTCAATCTTGTAATTTACAGAATACAGAAGTCATATTTAAATCTCGATAATTACTGTAGAAAAGTGGATTGCCTTTCTGCCAGAAGTGAAGAATTGGTTCATCAGCACCTTTGTCCAAAAGTCTAGGCATGGTTCAACGGCATTTTCCATAACAACAACAAACCTTGTGGTGGGATGGTAAGCCCCACCTTCAACCTACTGAGTCGCCTCTTGCTAAATGTATGACAGGTGATAATATTAATTTCCTTGCTCCTCTTTCTGTCCTCAATAACACACGGGAGACAGAGTATCAACAACTCAACTACAGAAACAGACTAATCAGTTCTTTCACTATCTCCTAAACTCATTTGAAACACGGTGCAGTCTGACAGTAACTATTTCATTTCAATCGATCTGCTAACGTTCTCATTTCATAGGATTACGGGAAGGATTATGCATCAAAAGTGATTTGATCTTTCGCAAATCAAAATGATTGCTCGCGTGCTTGTAACCAGATATGCCACGTGCACAAGAGCAGAGAAACTCACACTGTCATGACACCAGACGTTGGTGATCACATACTTACATAACTTTCTGTTTTGTATGAACTGGTTATATCCAGAGATAGCTTTGATAGATTGAGATCGCATCTGTGCTGCGAGAAGTGCCGTAGATAGGTTCTCATGGGGGGGGGGGGTTGTACACCCACACCCTCGCGTAATCTTCGGGCTAGTTGCGAGGGTTGAAAGGGAAGCAAGGAATAGCGACATTACATACCATGAGTGTAGTAAGAGGTGACTAAGGAAGTCTTGGGTGTGGGGTTAGCTATGCCATCACATAGATGATAAGAGTGACCAAATCGCTATGGTATGGTCTGATGTATCAGACGGATAGGTGCAGACATCGCAGCAAAGGTGTAAACCGGGACACAAAGCATCCCATTTTCTAGACAGCATAAAGTTGAGGACGGAGGAGTAAGTGATTAAAATCTTGAGAAATCGGAAAAATGGAGTATTGACAGACAGTAAATACCATGTCAATTGGACTTGGTTATTATGTCATGTGGAGTTGGCTGTCATATCTATGAACAGTCTTCTTTTTAATAATGACATCGATCTTGCTGCTAGATCGTAACAAGAACTTCCTGATTTTTTTGTCAGATGACGTATTCTCTCCAGAACGTTGTCTTCCCAATGAACTCCCTGAACTCTCCATTGTCTTGGTCCAGGCAGCTGTATGTTCTAACGATGTATTCATGTTATCTTTAATGCCGTCAGTCCATCGTCTTCTTGGTCTACCCTTTCTCCATTCTCCCATTTTCTCTGTCTTTCCTTATGTGTCTTTCTAAACAGTTGTGTCTCTTTATATGACCAAACAGGTGTAGTTTTCTTTTTGTTATTGTGTTTAGTAACCAACTCTCTGGAACCTTCAATGTGCTTATAATATCAGAGTTTCTCATTTTTTTTCCTTCCATGATATTTTAAGTATATTTCTGAACCATTTCTTAACAAAGGTTTTTCTTTTCACTTCTTTGTTTCTGTTTTACTTGGTGTCCATATTTCACAGTGGTGACTGCATGACTACCCTCTAAATTAGAACAATTCAGAACAAAAACTGCAAGAAATAACCTCTAAATTAGAACATCACAAAATACATATCAAATATAATTATTTCAGTAAAATACCGGAAGAACGGCAGAAAACTGTATACCAAAATATGTTTGATGTTATTCTCCTTCACAAGATTTTTAAGATTTTAGTTTTAACATAACTGCAAATTATATATTATATCTTCATTCCAACATTGCGTTACCAATGTAAGACATGGACACTAACTAAAAAACAAGAAAGAAAGCGTAATACATGTGAAATGAAATGTCTAAGAAAATCAGCAAACAGAACAAGAAGAGATCAAGTGAGGAATGAAGAGATTACAAGAACTGTTGGAATAATATATGTGGTCAAATATATTGAAGAACGGACGAAAATGGATCGACCACTTAATGAGAATGAATCCTTATTGTCCAGTGACAAATGCATACAGCATGTAAGTTGTAACAGTAAGATACAGAGGAAGACCAAGAAGAAGGTGGATTGAGGGAGTTACCAACATTCTGTGATCTCACAATATTACAGCATATCAAGCGACCAAATGTGCCATAGCCCGAAAACCGATCTTCATTTAATCCAACGGCACGTTACTGCAACATCAGATTTGTTTGTTTGCTTGAGAACCCGAGAGATTGCGAGATATTAGCTCTTACTTCCTATGTGCAGTGCGGAGGTTTTCTGGGCTTTCTTTCATACTCAGCAGACATCAGTTATCAGCTAAGTACAAGCCTAATGAAATTTATGTAAGAAGCAAGAGAATAAAATAAAAATTCCCAAGACTAAAGGAAATTTAACCAATCGCGTGGCAACTCATTAAACGGGTTTTTTTCGTACTTGAACCGCAACTACCAAAAAAAAACACAAGTGGGATTGTGTCATGACATTCAAACTGTGTACTCAAGTCACTGGTAACATACCAGTCGAGATAAGGACTATTACAAGAACACCGAACATCACGTACAAATATTGAAGTATCCTCAGTAACACAAACATATAACATCTGTATTCGTGCTACAAGGGGAACTATGTCTTCTTGTAACACATATAACATATAGATAGTACAATGTTGCTTCAAATAAAAGCTTATACAAGTAGATTCAAGTAGGACACACGAGGATACATTTAAAAAAACAACTCTCAGACTAACGGGAATTGAACCATGTCCGTTCTAACGGCACCAAATCGCCTTGCAACTCGAGTAAACGGGTTTTAATATGCCTATTGAAATATCCTTCTACTCAGAAGGGGCATATGTTACGAGACGAGCTGGTGGTTTGCCTGTGGTTTGCCGAAAATGCGCTTCACAGTCAGCGAGCTGTTTCTCGTGTAGAGGACCATTCCATCATCACCCTTCGTGCAACTAGGTCCTAGACCTAATTTCTTGTGTTTGGGTCGTGTTAGGTAAGGACGTCTGTCGAATTAGACTCAGGGTTGGTACAACTTCCTAGACGAGTACTTATGCGGGATACATGTATTAAGTCTTACTGAACCACGACTAACACACTGTCGCATTCGGATGCTCACATGAAATAATACACACAAAAATACACAGGATATAATCATATAAATAACAATAGACAGAACACAACCGACGTTTCGAACCAAAAGGCCTTTATCAAGATAAGCGCATAACATCAAAAGACAACGAGTAGAAATGATAACGACACACAAACGTATTCGAGCGAAATATGGATGCGAAATGCCGGAAGATGCGAGATTTCACTTGGTCACGTTCGTGTAAAATCATGCAAAATATCATACCAACCATGTATTATGTTGAATGTCTCAATCACCCACTCAAAAACATATGGCTTTAAAGGGAAACAACCTTTAAAATGGGGGGGGGAATAGACCAAAAATACATGAGTTACATTAGTTGATTGTTAAAAACGAAAACTACGGCGTGTAAAGTAGGCTTCATCCATAGTTCGTCCTCAAACTCCCGTTGGTCTCTCCCTCGTACCATCGTTCACCTTCAAACTCCCATTGGTCTCTCTCTCTCTCTCTCTCTCTCTCTCTCTCTCGTAGTAGAACAATGGTGCTTCTAGATTTCCAGCGGGATGTAGTCAAGAAAATTGAAGTTCGCTTTGTTGCCGTTTATTTACCTCAATGACCCATCACGTCCGTCTTTGGTGAAAATATACATAAACTGGAACAGTCAGGTCAGAGCGGGTATTAAATGTTTCGAACGGGGTAGAACAGTACATGCGATTCAAAAGAGACAAAAAATGAAAGGAGAGAGTAGACCTGGTTGCCCTCATCTCCAAACGTTCTACATTTCTGCTCACATTCTAACAAGACTTTGACATCCCCTACTTGACTCATCAGACATCTGAGAATTCACAAACATTTAAACCAAAATTCACCTCTCTTAATGCCATGCTTATCTTCCCTTGCGAAGGAGGAACGTTATCATCATTGACAGTAGCTGGTAGCATGCCATATATTAAGAGTTTACTGTTGCATGTGTTGTTGTTTGTCTGATGGATGACTGGTAGAGATCTTCAGACCTTCTGCGCGTGACTATTTCCTGAATAGATAGGTCGCCGCCATATTCATAAAGCTAAATCCCTATATCCTTATAACGCCAAGCGAGTACTACAATCAGTGTTTATTTGCTGTCTATAATACATCTATTGTCATTCATCAAGGGCGGGCATTGCAGCCAATGTTTGTTTAAGTGTTAACACTTTGTTGAAGACAGTACCTCTTATTCAGAACCTTCGACGAAATACGCCTATGACTAAACTACAATGTTTCCACTCAGTTATCCTTTCTTAAGAATGTGTCTGCCAGCAGGTGTGAACTGGGTATCGGATTAACAGGAGAATAATCTTTTAATCTTTCTCTGATGTTGTGATGATGGTCAAACAGACTGATCTGGTTGGTAAACAAGGGGAAAGAACAGCGCTACCAGAGGGAAGATTGTACTGGCATGGGTTATAGATTCCATTTGGTTCGAAATGTTTCTTTTGTTATGAATGACAGAGGGAGGAGTGATATAGAGAGTGAATAAAACAGAGAGATGGAGGGGGAGAGAGAGAGAAAGTTTTTGCTGCACAAAGTATATCATGTATTAATCTACTTTCTAAGATAATATACGCTTGAATTGCAACATATGCTATCATGAACATAGTATAGGCGGGTGTGGAAGTGTTCACCCCCTCTGGTGTGTTCAACCTCCCTTGTGTTTTCACCTCCCTTGTGTGTTCAAACCCTTTTGTGTTCAAACCCTCATGCAAAAAAAGAACAATGATTTTTAGTAACAGGGGCTTAGCCATAAGGTGTATTGAATCCCCCCCCCCCTCGGGAGGATTTGACAACGTACAACCTCCCTTGTATGTTCAACTCCTCGTGTGTTCAACCTCCCTTGTATGTTCAACTCCTCGTGTGTTCAACTCCTCGTGTGTTCAGTTCCTCGTGTGATCAACCTCCCTCGTGTGTTTAACCTCCCTCGTGTGTTCAACCCCTCTTACTAAATAACAACATGACTTTTAGTAACAGGAGCCAAGGCAAAAGGTGGATTAACTCCCCCCTCCCCCCTAATCTAATCTAATTTACTATAATTTTTCTTATAAAATATGCTACGACTTGCACACGAAATTATGAAATTATGCACATTATTTATTTTTCGCACGCCCCACCACCCCCCCCCCCAATTGAAGGCATGTCTACGGCCCTGAGCGTATCTGTCGTGACTAGCTCGGATGATGTCTATATCTTGCAGGCATGGTACATATCTATTAGTCACAGCGGGCATGTCCCATCTGATTGTGAGATACACAATTTCATATAAATAATATGTATAACTAAAGTATAACTAAAGTATAACTAAAGTATAACTAAAGTATAACTAAAGTATAACTAAAATAGACTGTACATTGCTGGCATGTGTCATGAGCATGTTAGAGAAAAAGTGCACATACACAATGCTCAACATAAGGATATATACATACAAGATCTAGGTATTTTAAACAAGTACAAGTTACAAACATAGAATAACCACAAAGACAAAATGTACTATGGTATATCTTTTTAGACGAAGATTTTATGATCAAAACGTCAACTGTTTTCATCCTTTTTATACTTGTTTTCATCATTTCATTTGTAGTGGTAGATAGTTATGTGACATATATCTAATTGTGTGATATAATTACTTGTGATATATCTAATTGTATGATATAATTACTTGTGATATATCTAATTGTATGATATAATTACTTGTGATATATCTAATTGTATGATATAATTACTTGTGATATATCTAATTGTGTGATATAATTACTTGTGATATATCTAATTGTGTGATATAATTACTTGTGATATATCTAATTGTGTGATATAATTACTTGTGATATATCTAATTGTATGATATAATTACTTGTGATATATCTAATTGTATGATATAATTACTTGTGATATATCTAATTGTGTGATATAATTACTTGTGATATATCTAATTGTGTGATATAATTACTTGTGATATATCTAATTGTATGATATAATTACTTGTGATATATCTAATTGTATGATATAATTACTTGTGATATATCTAATTGTGTGATATAATTACTTGTGATATATCTAATTGTGTGATATAATTACTTGTGATATATCTAATTGTATGATATAATTACTTGTGATATATCTAATTGTATGATATAATTACTTGTGATATATCTAATTGTATGATATAATTACTTGTGATATATCTAATTGTGTGATATAATTACTTGTGATATATCTAATTGTGTGATATAATTACTTGTGATATATCTAATTGTATGATATAATTACTTGTGATATATCTAATTGTATGATATAATTACTTGTGATATATCTAATTGTGTGATATAATTACTTGTGATATGTTTAATTGTTTATTACGCTTTGCTCCCACTTCCTTGTCCAATGAACGCAAAACAGTTCGAAATGTTTTATTTAATTGATTGTATGTCTTTTGACCAGGTCGTTTGACCATGTCATGAGAATGGAAACAGTGCAGCGAGTCCTTCGTCCACACGACAACAGAATATTGATTTTACATGGAACGAGGAGAACGGAAACAGTGCAGCGAGTCCTTCGTGCACACGACAACAGAATATTGGTTTTACATGGAACGAGGAGAAACAAGAACTAGATTGGTGGAGACAATCAACGAAACCTTAAAGAGACACTACCTGATTATGGCCAATGTTACTCAAATGACAAAAGACAGACAATGCCCCCCCCCCCCACGACTCTTGATTCTTGATTAGAAACTGTCTTCACAGCACGCGGGACATCCACATAAGTGCTCCTCCCTCCGCTCCAGCAGCCATCCCAGTGTATATAGACTCGGAGTCCCAGTCAGGTGTTGATTGTGTGATCTTCGGAACTTTCCAAAAATTTACTTTTCCTCCCCTCACCTCTGGATACTCCCATGTCTGACAGTCTCTGTATGTGTACGTTCTCAGCCTCATTGACATCATCTTCATCTTGAAAGAAATGTATTACCTATCAAGTCTGCTTTCTCTCTTTTCACGCATTGTACAGTCTATCACTACATTGCCTGCTAATAAGTCGGCTCTCTCGTTTCCTCTGGCCCTAGCATGACCAGGGCAGTATATCCATGTAATGCTCAGGACAATTGAGTTATGCAAAAAATCCCACCATTCGTTTTTCAGCATGTACTTTTCTATCTTGTGCAACATGCTTTGAGAGTCTGTGAGTATTACCGCGTGTGTTGATGTATCAGTTATCAACCAATTAAGTGCTGCTGTAACTCCCTCTATCTCCATCCTCATGCTCGATGTGACAGTAGAATATGCTGAAGACTTCTCAACCAACTTCACGCCGTTACTGTAGGCAACAAAACCCTAACCGCTTGTATTTGTATCTCTGTTAACTGAGCCATTTGTGTGTATAATTATGTCGTGTGGTGTCAAGTGTTAGCGTGACTCTTAAAGAGACAAGTAAAACTGACAATAAATAGATAAATAGATAGATACATGTGTAGGTAGATTAATGGATACATGTGTAGGTAGATTAATGGATACATGTGTAGGTAGATTAATGGATAACTAGATAGAACAGCACATGTCATGTGTAGTGTTACTAGAACTTATATTTTGTGTTATACCAGGGTTGAGGAAAAGAATAGTGTTCGACCCTAGAGATGCATACATTTCATATTCTTTGATATTAAGTTTCACACAGCGCATATGAGAACAGATAGTTTATAGAGCTGGATTTCACAGATACTGCTTGCAACAGAAGATTCAACTTAAGATTGTTTCCAGTCAAGACGTTTAGATTTATATCGCACATCTCCAATATTCTCCGGGATTTTAACGTGTGAATGCTGATAGTGACTTTTGTTGTCTCCCTTCGCCGTTTCTATGGACTCGCGGAGACTGAATGGTTTCCCTTGTTCACTGGAATCTTCCGACATTAGAATGTTACCGATGATTGACAGTTTTTGAAACCAATCTAACCCATTGAGAGACAGATTATGAAAGAATTCTGTCAGTTAAATTTAGGAACTCTAAGAAAGTTGATAGAATATCCTTGTTTAGTTGCAATCAAATCTATATGATCTGATGATATATTTGATTTGATGAATATATTTTCTGAGAGTCAACAGACGTTTCTGTGACTGTAATGAAGTTAGAATTATCCAGAATATCAAGACCTGTCACTACTTCTCAACAATCTTTTCTTGGTGTCCTTATTACTACGTGATGTGAATGATTTGGGTCCTTTTTTATTGTTACAGTGTAACAGTATGAATATGATTTCAGGGATTCACGAGAAGAGCATTTGTAAACAGAGTAAAATAGACATTGATTCAAATTAACTAGACGAATCTTATTTCAAATTTCCACTCACTAGAAGAAGCTGGGCAAAATGCATAGAACCGAGAGGCTTACAGAGTAGCAGTAAGGACAACGTTCTGCAAAGGACATTTCACATAGATAGATAGTAGATTGCATATTTAAAACAAATCCTATTTTGGGCTTGAATGGGTAAAAGGGCGTAGAATATGGGCTTCAATTTGGCTTCATGTACGAGGAAAAGGGGAAGGGTATTTGGGAGACCAAATTTTATCTCCACAATAAAATAGATATAGTTTCAAGATGGCGACGTAAACAGAGTGAGAATTTCGGAGGAAGCCTATAATCCAAATGACATAACTGAACTACTCTTTGCTGACGATCAGTGCCTGCTGCACAGTTCAAGTGAAGAGCAACAAAATCACATAAACCTACTCAATGAAAGCTGCTCAATCACAACACGAAGATCAATACAGAAAAAAACCCAGAAGTTATGTCTGTAGGTAGATAACCCAACACAATCAACATAAAAATAAATGTACAACTACTGAAACAGGTGCATGCATTGAAATATCTAGGTAACATTTTTACAGCTGATGGAAAAATTGACAGAGAGCGGGAAACAAGAATTTAAAAAAGTCAACATCGTAAATTATAAACTCCGATTTTGAAATACAAATATTTCTCAATGAAAAAAAAGACAAATCATAAATTCACTTTTCATTCCTCTGTTTTCAATGTCAGACATAGACACTTACTAAAGAACAAAAGAGAAAGCTTACTACGTGTGAAATGAGATGTCTAAGAAAAGCAGGAAACAGAACAAGAAGAGATTTTGTGAAGAATGAAGAGATTACAAGAACTGTTGGGACAACGTCTGTGGTGAAATATATTGAAAACAATAAACTGAAATGATTCGACCACCTAACGAGAATGAACCCATTATTGGCCAGCTGCAATACCATACAACAGGACAATGACAACAGCAAGATATAGAGGAAGATGAAGAAGAATGAGTATTGAAGGAGTTACCAACATTCTGACACGGTACAGTATTACTGCATATCAAGCGATCCAACGTGCAATAGCCAGAAAACCGATCGTCATTCACTCCTGCAACGCCTCACAGCATAGGCAGAGAGAAGACAATAGTTGGAATAAAATGTAAAAATGTCTGTATCTGTAATTTTTTTCTCCTTAATAAACTTCATAGTGTTTTGTAGCTTACACACGGGTACACATAAATTTGATTCTAGTATTATTTCTATCCAACTAACACTCGACGGTGATGTCTTGACAGAAATTACAACTTGCATTGCACTAGCATCAAATGCCTTTAACAGACTGTCTAATATCTGGAAGTCAAAGTCAATCAGCACACGCACGACAATGCGCTTATTTAATTCCTGCGTTATTCCGGTGCTATCATATGGATGTGAGAGCTGGAAAAGCTCTTTATCTTCAGGAAAGAAATTACTGAGTTTCGAGAACAAATGTCTTCGTAGGATAACTAAAACCCATTGGAGTGAATTCAAATCGAATGATAAAATCAGAGAAGAGACACATCAAAATTTCATCACAGATGTTATCAGAAAACACTGTTGGTCCTACATCGGGCATATCCTACGCGCAGACATCAACAGAATACATCACCAATCTATTGAATGGATACCTACAGGCAAAAGAGCTGGGGTAGACCAAAAGAAACACTCAGAAGAACAATACTTAGAGAAAGTAAAACAATCAATATCATACTATTCAAGAACTGCACAGAATAGCTTTGAACATACAGAATTGGAGAGATCTGACCTCTGCCATATGCGCTAACTTCAGCGCAAAAGGAAAATGAATGAATGAATGAAGGAATTATTTCTATGTGTCAGTACGTTTGTCTCATCATCTCATGATGTGTACATATGGCTGTGTTCTGCAGTCGGTGGTGTCCGTCCACGTGTACATATGGCTGTTTTCTGCAGTCCGAGGTGTCCGTCCACGTGTACATATGGCTGTGTTCTGCAGTCCGTCGTGTCCGTCCACGTGTACATATGGCTGTGTTCTGCAGTCCGTGGTGTCCGTCCAGGTGTACATATGGCTGTGTTCTGCAGTCCGTCGTGTCCGTCCACGTGTACATATGGCTGTGTGCTGCAGTCCGTGATGTCCGTCCACGTGTACATATGACTGTTTTCTGCAGTCCGTGGTGTCCGTCCACGTGTACATATGGCTGTGTTCTGCAGTCCGTGGTGTCCGTCCAGGTGTACATATGGCTGTGTTGTGCAGTCCGTCGTGTCCGTCCACGTGTACATATGGCTGTGTGCTGCAGTCCGTGGTGTCCGTCCACGTGTACATATGGCTGTTTTCTGCAGTCCGTGGTATCCGTCCACGTGTACATATGGCTGTGTTCTGCAGTCCGTGGTATCCGTCCACGTGTACATATGGCTTTGTTCTGTAGTCCGTGGTGTCCGTCCACGTGTACATATGGCTGTGTTCTGCAGTCGGTGATGTCTGTTCACGTGTACATATGGCTGTGTTCTGCAGTCGGTGATGTCTGTTCACGTGTACATATGCCTCTGTTGCAGATCTTGAATTTTGTGCGCAAGTAACTGTAGAGTGGGATGTGTCTTCTGTGCGCAGGTAACTGCGGAATGGGGTGTGTCCTGTTCTGTTTGTAGGTAACTGCGGAGTGGGTTGTGTCCCGTTCTGTTTGTAAGTAACTGCGGAGTGGGGTGTGTCCTGTTCTGTTTGCAAGTAACGTCAGAGTGTGATATGTCCTGTCCATATAATGTGGTTAAGTAAAATTTACCCTTTACAGTGATGTACGCTCCTGTCTATCGCGGATGTCAGTTAATCTTGTTTATTAGAGCGGTAAAGCCAACGAAAAAGTGGAGGTCGCGGTTCTGGTAATTCAGTCACCAAGACCTTAGTCAATTGTGTAGAGACGTAGAGGTGATTTTGTTATCGTCTGTTGATAATGTGGTAATCATCTTGTGTTGATGTTTATAAATGTATGTTTGATTTGATCTTCACTATTTTCTGATGGTAAGTGATTGTTGCATCTCATTGGTCGTCTGTAGTACCATTCTTAGCTAGTTAATACGCTCTCCCATTTCCTGGTATTGGACAGTGAGATCTTGTCCACTGCTTGGCTCTCTTAAAGTAAAGATGGGTGCCATGGCAGCAACCTGCCATCTGGAATGAAGATAACTTTTCATGTACTATACCACAGCAACTATTAAGTGGGGGTAGAGTAGACAGGTCCCTTCCTTGCTGTGATCACCTCCCGTATCTCATACATCGGGTATCCATTTACAGCTGGGTCAGAAGAGCGGTAATGCAGGTGAGAAATCATGACACGAATTTTCTTTAAAAAATCTTAAAACAAAAGAGTAATTGACAGGGTCAAACACACAGTCTATTTAAGCTGCTCCTCACCTCCTCCTTCACCCCCCTCCCCAAAATAAGCACAAACATCCTACACAAACGGACTAATTAACTTGACTAACACCCCACCCCATTTCTCACACTCAATTATACAAGTTGTATCTACGGTCTCCTAGATAAATCTATTATTTAGTTTTGTGCTCAACTCTGGAAGCCAACTATTCTTCAATAAATAATATGCATAAAATATAACTATGTTGTAAATTACTAAAAATATATGTTTTACAATTTTCACATTATTTGTGCGTATCTCACAATCTTGTCATTTTTTTGTGCGTATTACAATCTCACAATCTTGTCATTTTTTGTGTGTATTACAATCTCACAATCTTGTCATTTTTGTGTGTATTACAATCTCACAATCTTGTCATTTTTTGTGTGTATTACAATCTCACAATCTTGTCATTTTTTGTGTGTATTACAATCTCACAATCTTGACATTTTTTTTGTGTATTACAATCTCACAATCTTGTCATTTTTTGTGTGTATTACAATCTCACAATCTTGTCATTTTTTGTGTGTATTACAATCTCACAATCTTGTCATTTTTTGTGTGTATTACAATCTCACAATCTTGTCATTTTTTGTGCGTATTACAATCTCACAATCTTGTCATTTTTTGTGTGTATTACAATCTCACAATCATGTCATTTTTTGTGTGTATTACAATCTCACAATCTTGTCATTTTTTTGTGTATTACAATCTCACAATCTTGTCATTTTTGTGTGTGTATTACAATCTCACAATCTTGTCATTTTTTGTGTGTATTACAATCTCACAATCTTGTCATTTTTTGTGTGTATTACAATCTCACAATCTTGTCATTTTTTGTGTGTATTACAATCTCACAATCTTGTCATTTTTGTGTGTGTATTACAATCTCACAATCTTGTCATTTTTTGTGTGTATTACAATTTCACAATCTTGAAATTTTTGTGTGTATTACAATCTCACAATCATGTCATTTTTGTGTGTATTACAATCTCACAATCTTGTCATTTATTGTGTGTATTACAATCTCACAATCTTGTCATTTTTGTGTGTGTATTACAATCTCACAATGATGTCATTTTTTATGTGTATTACAATCTCAAAATCTTGTCATTTTTGTGTGTGTATTACAATCTCACAATCGTGTCATTTTATTTTTATCGAACACGTCCTTTTCTTTCATTATATGACATGCCTAGAAATCTATCTTCCAGTCTATTATGGACTATTTCAAGAAATCTATTTTCCAGTGTAATATGGACTATTTCAAGAAATCTATTTTCCAGTGTAATATGGACTATTTCAAGAAATCTATTTTCCAGTGTAATATGGACTATTTCAAGAAATCTATTTTCCAGTGTAATATGGACTATTTCAAGAAATCTATTTTCCAGTGTAATATGGACTATTTCAAGAAATCTATTTTCCAGTGTAATATGGACTATTTTAATAAATCTATTTTCCATTGTAATATCCAAATTAACAAGAAATGTATTTTCCATTGTAGAGTGCAATGTTTTAATACATCTATTTTTCTTTGTAATGCGCAGTGTTTCAAGACATCTATTTTCTAGTTTAAAATGTAATGTTTCAAGAAATCTATTTTCTAGTTTAACATGTAGTGTTTCAAGAAATCTATTTTTGTAGTTTAATGTGTAATATTTCAAGTAATATATTTTCACGTTTAATAAGTAATGTTTCAAGAAATCTATCTTCTAGTTTAGCATGTAATGTTTCAAGAAGTATACTTTCTAGTTTAGCATGTAATGTTTCAAGAAGTATATTTTCTAGTTTAGCATGTAATGTTTCAAGAAGTATATTTTCTAGTTTAATATGTAATGTTTCAAGAAATCTATGTTGTAGTTTCGCATGTAATGTATCAAGAAATCTATTTTTTAGTGTAACATGTAATGTTTCAAGAAATCTATTTTGTAGTTTAACATGTAATGTTTCAAGAAATCTATTTTCTAGTTTAACATGTAATGTTTCAAGAAATCTAATTTTCATGGCAATGTAGAATGACGATTTCAAGAGCTTAAACCTCTAAGAAATGATTTACTTGTCGCAATGAGATGCCCCAAGAATGAAACATCTAATCCTAGAGGTCAGTTTCACTATATTTCTTGCTGCTTTATTGAACCTGAGGTCAGACGAAGTCCGGCAGGGGTCATTTCAAGATGGACATCGTTTCGATTGGTTGAGAACTCGTGTCCCAGACGCCATACTTTTGATGTCAGCCATGTTTGAAGCGGTATCGGACAATATCAGATAAAAAAGGGAGGAAATAAATCTCCCGGTCTAGCAGATCAATAACTCAGCTTTATCTGTGTAATTCCACAGGGACAATCACTGAACTAGGGAACTAATTAAGAAAACTGGCCCCTTATGGCCTAACAAATTAGGTTCCGATAAAAGAAGCATAGTTACTTGTCCCTGATGTCCCATCTCATGGGACAGTCTCGGCATTTCGCTGTCCCAGTTGGACGAACTAACTCCGGTCATTCATATAGTTCTACATGGAACGTTCAAAGAAGTCTCACCCACAAATCTTAAAGGGCAATTGAGCTGAACCTCGGTGGAGATTTCTAGATGATTTTTATTGCAGGCTTTAAAACCTCCATTGATGGCGTCTACCAGAAGACAGTTTTCTGCAAGCTGATATTGCGCGTTTTCAGGTTGCGTCAGTGATCGCTGCAGATAATATGAGTAACAAATGACGAGATTTAACGTTCCGGCCAAGAGCAGTCTCTGAAGCTTAGGTCACCGACCATTACAAAATTTAATCTGAAGAAGCTGTGAGATGCGTCTGCCTAAAATAGAATGTAGCTATGTCGAAGTTTGGGAACATCGACATTTTATAATTTAAAAACGTTTTCGTGATTCCAGAGCTCGATAGGGAAGCAAAGGATATCAACACTATTTACTTTCCATGAACGTTGTTAGATGCGACTAAGAAGGTTATGAGTTAGAGTTGAATATTCCATCCCATATTGGAACAAAGTGACCCAGAAATTATGTTGAAGACGAATGTGTCAGATTGAACGCGGTATATATCAGAGGAAAGCAGTAAACCATGAAACAATGAATTCCGTTCTCCGGACTACTTCCTGCTAATCAGTATGAGTTTGAGAACGGGCGCAAATCAAGAAGAATAAAGTAAAAATACAATTTTAGAATTTTAGAAAAAAACACCAAAAAAGGATACACAATTTATTTCTTATCTCAATAAATCACATCCAGTGAATCTCTTATTTCCTTTTGTCTTTTGGAGAAGTGGGTCCTCATAATTTTCTTCCATATCAAGATGATTCCATCTTTGGTGTGAGATAATGTATACTCACTGCGGCAAAACTGAAATCCAACTGAAACGTGGACGAGGATAAGGAAGTTAATGCTAATCAATGAAACACAATATAGAAATGCCTCAGTGATTGAGACACATATGTCCGTAAAATTAAATATTTAACATATATCGTTTAACATATAAATCGAAGTTTCGACCAATAACCTTTATCGAGAACACATTTAAAACATAATAATACAAATAGAAGCGGTACTATTAACGTTCGCGTTTATATGACAGAGCTAAATTTCAGCGATATTTAGCTATGCTATGTGAACGTCAATAGTTCATACTCGATGTATTATTTTGTGAATGTAATTTCGATAAAGGCCTGTGGATAGAAACGTCGATTTGTGTTTATGTGTCTCTAGTGATTATCAAAACTTCATTACTCCGTTCCAAGCCTAGTTTGTTGAATGCTTTGAGAAGATACTGCCTATGCATAGTGGATATGTGTGTGTGTCTCTGTCTGTGTGTGTGTTGTGTGTGTGCGTGTGTGGTGTATGTATGCAGGAATCATGCTCATTTGATTTCCTCTCACACATATTCCCCATCTAATTATGTCACGTTCATTCCCTTTTAATCCCCCCTCTCCTTATTCTCTCTAACGCAGATTTCCCTCATTATATTCCCTCTCAAGCAGATTCCTCCTCAAACATATTCCCTCTCACTTTTGCATCCCTGTCACACACATTCCCATCTCACACAGATTCTCCCTCACACAGACACTTCCCTTATGTTGTCTATCACAAGAAAAATATATCTCCTTCAACATTACACAGACTAATCAATATTCTGATCACTGGCATTTGTAAGAACATCTTCCCCAGGAGAATCATTTGAAGATCTTTCCCATCTTTTCTCAGACGAAAAAAAAACCACGAGACAAGATGATCACAAGGGATTTGTAGAGACAAGCTGGAAATCCTCTGGTCTTGTTTACCGTTTTTATCACTTGTGATTGTGCTTCTGTTAAATTTTTTAAGGGCATCCTAAAATGCAAGCGTTATTACTTAAGGATGTCAGGGGATACGTCACATGAAGTGGGTCAACTATTTTGTTCTAATTCTGAGTGGCACAGAACATGTGATGTGAATTTAGAAATCTCATTAGTATAAGTTGGAATTTTGATGTACATGACATGGAGAGTCGATGTGGAATAGGGGGTAGAGATGTGCATTGAGATACGAAAAGTAAGGTTTATTTGGGTTTTAAAAAAAATCAGCATTGTCTATACACGTGATGAGTGGGAACATTGGCGCAAATAAAACTGCGACACACCATTCTTCCATTCTACATCTTGCTTAAAATTTAGTAGGACCATTGTCCCACTACAAGAGAGATCCAGTGGAAGTTTAAGAAAGTACAAGGAAGAAGAAGAAATATTGTCTACTGTCTATTGTTTATCTCTAGACGAATTATGGTTGGTCGTATCCATACTTGCCGTTATGTGGGGGGTGGGGGGGGGGTGGGGGGGGGGAGCCTCAGTCGTCGATCTAAAGAAAGAAGTATAGACTTAGTTGTGTAGAGTACATGTTTGTTTGGGTTATCTTGATGTTATCTATCCACTGTTTTTCTTGGTTATCTTGATGTTATCTATCCACTGTTTTTCTTGGTTATCTTGATGTTATCTATCCACTGTTTTTCTTGGTTATCTTGATGTTATCTATCTACTGTTTTCTTGGTTATCTTGATGTTATCTATCCACTGTTTTTCTTGGTTATCTTGATGTTATCTATCTACTGTTTTCTTGGTTATCTTGATGTTATCTATCCACTGTTTTTCTTGGTTATCTTGATGTTATCTATCTACTGTTTTCTTGGTTATCTTGATGTTATCTATCCACTGTTTTTCTTGGTTATCTTGATGTTATCTATCCACTGTTTTTCTTGGTTATCTTGATGTTATCTATCCACTGTTTTTCTTGGTTATCTTGATGTTATCTATCTACTGTTTTCTTGGTTATCTTGATGTTATCTATCCACTGTTTTTCTTGGTTATCTTGATGTTATCTATCTACTGTTTTCTTGGTTATCTTGATGTTATCTATCCACTGTTTTTCTTGGTTATCTTGATGTTATCTATCCACTGTTTTTCTTGGTTATCTTGATGTTATCTATCCACTGTTTTTCTTGGTTATCTTGATGTTATCTATCCACTGTTTTTCTTGGTTATCGTGATGTTATCTATCCACTGTTTTTCTTGGTTATCTTGATGTTATCTATCCACTGTTTTTCTTGGTTATCTTGATGTTATCTATCCACTGTTTTTCTTGGTTATCTTGATGTTATCTATCCACTGTTTTTCTTGGTTATCTTGATGTTATCTATCCACTGTTTTTCTTGGTTATCTTGATGTTATCTATCCACTGTTTTTCTTGGTTATCGTGATGTTATCTATCCACTGTTTTTCTTGGTTATCTTGATGTTATCTATCCACTGTTTTTCTTGGTCTACTTTAGGCTATAAGAGGAACAACAATGTAATAATTTAAACACATCAAATTATTCGTAAGCGTGACTCACTTCTTTATTAACATGCACCTTCTCTATCTTACACATCATGTAGACAGTTACACATCATGTAGACAGTTACACATCATGTAGACAGTTACACATCATGTAGACAGTTACACATCATGTAGACAGTTACACATCATGTAGACAGTTACACATCATGTAGACAGTTACACATCATGTAGACAGTTACACATCATGTAGACAGTTACACATCATGTAGACAGTTACACATCATGTAGACAGTTACACATCATGTAGACAGATACACATCATGTAGACAGTTACACATCATGTAGACAGTTACACATCATGTAGACAGTTACACATCATGTAGACAGTTGCACATCATGTAGACAGTTACACATCATGTAGACAGTTACACATCATGTAGACAGTTACACATCATGTAGACAGTTACACATCATGTAGACAGCTATAAAGAACAACTAGAAAATATCAGCAACTTTGAATATTTCGGGTCAAAAATCAACACAACAGGAGATGTATCAACACAACGGGTGATGTATCAACACAACGGGAGATGTATCAACACAATTTATCAGCAGAGATCATAATCCGATTAGCAATGGCCCTAAAACAACATTAGATGAAAAAAATATATGGTAAGTGGTAAAGAGAAATGAACTATTAAGAATCTAAATTTATCTAGTGGCAACATGTGGTTGTAAGACGCGGGCAATGACATCCTCAATGGAAAAGAAATATCGGCATTCATAATAAAATGTTATGAAAAGGTCCTATGTTATGAAAAGGTCCTATGTTCTGAAAAGGTCCTATGTTATGAAAAGGTCATATGTTATGAAAAGGTCCTATGTTATGAAAAGGTCCTGTGTTATGAAAAGGTCCTATGTTATGATAAGGTCCTATGTTATGAAAAGGTCATATGTTATGAAAAGGTCCTATGTTATGATAAGGTCCTATGTTATTAAAAGGTCCTATGTTATGAAAAGGTCCTATGTTATGAAAAGGTCCTATGTTATGAAAAGGTCCTGTGTTATGAAAAGGTCCTATGTTATGATAAGGTCCTATGTTATGAAAAGGTCCTATGTTATGAAAAGGTCCTATGTTATGAAAAGGTCCTATGTTATGAAAAGGTCCTATGTTATGAAAAGGTCCTATGTTATGAAAAGGTCCTATGTTATGAAAAGGTCCTATGTTATGAAAAGGTCCTATGTTATGAAAAGGTCCTATGTTATGAAAAGGTCCTATGTTATGAAAAGGTCCTATGTTATGAAAAGGTCCTTTGAATATCACAGACAGAAAGACAAACCAACGAAGACGTCCGCAAAGACCTGAACATAGAAGAAGACTGGGGTCTCAAAACTAAAAACAACAAAAATAGCAAGCTAACATATTTCGAACAAATAAAAGTACAGAATGGTTTAAAAAGATTAGTTATGTAGAGAAGCGCTCAAGTGAAGAGAAGAATAGGAAGACCAAGACTACGTTTGACGGGATATGGAAGATCGTCTGAACATGGCACTGGCAGAGGTTGGTCGGCTCCCACAGAACCGAAAGGCTTACAGAGTGGCAGTATGGGCAACGTTCTGTAAAGGATTCATGGCATAGATAGAAACTCGGGGTATAAAGAGATAATCCCTCTTGTTTCCTGTGCCAGATGGAAGGCTTACACTGACCATCAGATGTGTCTTTTTCCTGGGATGTTTTATTGATGACCTTTTCCGAACTTTTGCAATCGCAAGGCAGCTGCTTGACCAAGTGGCTGTATGAAATAAAATAAATGAAGAATAGGAATGGATAAAAGTACTTTCAATGAAATGAGGAAAATATTGACATCTAAACAAATTAAAATCTAAAATTGAGAATTATAAAATGCTACATCTATACTATACTAGATACTAATTGTTTGTTCATTGTCCATGGCTTAGAAACATGGACAATGAACAAACAATTAGAGAGAGTATTGATGCATTTGAGATGTGGAAATATAGAAGAATAGTGAGAATTTCATGGAAAGAGAAGAAAACAAATAAAGAGGTGCTAACACCTAGTATGAAGAAATAATTTTTAAAGGAAATAAAGATTAAGAAAATAAAATATTTTGTACATATTAAAAGACACGACACCTTTTTGAAGACCTTACTTGAACGTAAAGTCGAAGGGAAGCGAGCAAGAGGTAGGCAGAGATATAAGTGGGAGATAAGCATCACGAGAAAGACAGGTTACAGTCTAGCAGAGTGCACTACAGAAGCAAGGATGTTGGAGGTCCGTTGCAGTCAATCTTCGTTGTGGACACTGCACTTGATGATTATGCAATGCAACTACATAGTCAATCTTCTACTCTGGAGCTGACTATGTTGTTAGTCTACTGAAACCTCGAGGCATGAAACAGATACTACACTGAAGACGGATGTGTCTAACAATTGGCGCAAATAAAACGGCAACACAACGCATTTCCATTTTCTGGACTACATCCTGTTGAAAATCTAGTAGGGACATTGTTCTGCTGCAAGACAGACACAGTGGGAGTTTGAGAATGAACGGTGAAGAAAAAGAAACAGATACAAGTGATGCCCTATGTTCCCTCTAAGACAAGTGTCTGTGAGCGACACATCTATCTCCATGAGCAAAGTACCCCATTGCACATAGGAAGGAAGAGCTAATTGCTCCTTATTCCGGAAGGATCGATACAAAAGCAACAATCATTCTGTGACTCTTTCTTTAGACTTCGAAAACACACATAGTTCTCTTAAAGGTGGCAGATTCTTCAACCAAAATTAGCATTTAGGTCAACATGGCTGACAAGTAATCCCATTCCTGTATCACCCACATACATTGTTCTATACTAGACTGTCAATTATATAAGACCTATTAGCTAATGTGAAACAGCCTTCTAAAATGACTCCTTTTGATTTTCCCGTGATTTTAATTGGTAAATATTTGTATACTTTGTGTTGACAGCCAATGAAATCCACAGGAATAGTAAAATGAGACATCTCGGTTGGCTGTTTTCCCATTAGCCCATAGGTCTTATAAAGATGACGGCCAAGCTCTATATATCTGACAAGTGACACACCTTATTCGAGGTTTTCTTCTTTTTGTTTATTTTCTTTCTCAAGATTTTTTTTTTTACTAAGTAAAAAAACAAGAGTGATTTATTTCTGGAGGTAATAAAACTCTTTTAAACCAACGTATCTCAAACATTTTTCTGAACTCGTTCAATGTAATTTACATTACCACAAAGCTCTCGGAACAAATATCCGAGATTTACAAAGATCCGAACCCATATACTTTACATTACAAAGATCAGAACCCATATAGTTTACATAAAGAAAACTGACACCCATATACTTTACATTACTAAATCCGGCAGTCTACGCTTACTACATACATAATAAATCAGTAGTACTATGCTTTGATCTCATTTCTAGCTCCGTTAAATAGCACTGTCCTTGACACATCTGGTACCCCTAGCATTGACATTATTCTGATGCAGACACAGATTCGTTGGACAGTTATTCTAGTGGGAAGCTATCTATCTGCGGTCCTGTACATGGCCCTCTACAGCCACAAAAGTTGCAGCATCTGGTAGGTATGTAGATCGTCGCCTACCAAAGATACTTCTCTATCGAGAGTTGCAGAAGGGCACACCATATCAAGATGACTGCAAGAAGTGTTACAGGGATTGGTTAAAGACCTCCCTGAATACCTTTGAAATAGACCCAAATATTTGGTGGGGACCTTTCACCAAAAAAATGAGCGACATGGCGAGGGCCGTAGATAGGATATCTTCAAAGGTGAGGGAGGAGGTGGGGATACAGGTCCGTATATATATCTTCAAAGCTGAGGGAGGGGGTGGGGTTACATAAAAATTGCAATGGTGTGTTTTCGTCTGTTAGATAGTTATATTGCTTAAAAAAACAAATGGTGACAATTTAGGGGAAATCACTAATTGGGGGGGGGGGCTTTTTGAGGGATTTTTGCTTGTCTTTTGGTCAAGTTACTAATATTAAATGCTATATTCCGATTTGCTTGGGGGGGGGGGGTACGAGTGTAACCTTATCTGTCTGCGGGCCTGTAAATGGCGCTCTACAGTCACAAAAGGTGCAGAATCTTATGAAATGACGAGAAATGCTTCAACAAAACAACGGAGAGTAGCTAGATAGTAACGGGTAGATAAAACAAAAACCAACTACTGTGGTCATCTCATGCCCGAATTTACGGCCAGAATATGGATTATTAGTCAAATACTAACTCGTAGTCAAGGACATAACTCTAACTGAATTTCAAAAGGGGATGTAACAAATGGTCATCATCATCATGTGATGGGCGAACAACAAGCAAAACTTTTAGCAGGCGACATTCCACATTTTTTTAATGAGCGGAGTATAAATTGGAAACCCCAAAGTACAATATAATTAATGATCTGTGTTATGTGAACCTTGACCCGAGTACAATATAATTAATGATCTGTGTTATGTGAACCTTGACCCGAGTACAATATAATTAATGATCTGTGTTATGTGAACCTTGACCCGAGTACAATATAATTAATGATCTGTGCTATGTGAACCTTGACCCGTGTATATATTGTACATATTTGTTAATACTTGTGTATGGCTCCGTGGCTGGGAGATAATTCACACATCTGAGACAACCAAGATGCCTAATGCGATTTCAAAAATACGTTATAGACACCTGGAACCTTCAGAAAACAATGGCAAACTGCGGAAAGTAAATATTGTTGGAAAATTACTACAGCTACATATAGATATATTTAATTGTAAATTCTGACCCGGACATGCTTTCGACTAGATATATTTACATAAGATGTTCTCCGATTGATTTACACTGACAGCGAACCTGGAAACAACTTTCCAACTATTCAAACAAATTTATTGTCTAATAAAAAGTGACACATGTCGGCCTGACAATGGCAGTTCTCAATGTCAAAATGACAGAATCACCGTCCGAAATTAGGCACGATTTGACATGACACCTGGATAATATATTTCGATCTTAACATAAACCTTATGTGCTGCTGGGCCGAAATGGGAACTAAGGACATTCACACTGCTGCCTGCCATGCATGTTGTAAGAGACTACTAAGGAGGTACGGCTTCGTATTAACTAGTCAAATCGTAATCTCTGACGGGAAGAAGTCTGCTGAAGACCCATGCATGGAATGCTGGTAAGGTTCGAACAATTTCATGTTTAGCATGCCTTGATGTTGTTAGCAAGTCATTACAAAGTTCCATCAGTTGTAGAAGATTCTCCAACTTGGGACACTGATCTCTACAACCACAACAACAACTTATACTACAACAGCAGATACTACTGCAACAAATACTAATACTATTACTACAACTACTGATATTACTACAGCAATAAGTACTACTACTTCTAATACTATTATAACTACTACTACTACTACTACTACTACTACTACTACTACTACTACTAATGCTATTACGACACAATTATTACTACTGCTACTACTATTACAACTACTACTAACATTACTACTACTACTACTACTGCTATTACTACTACTACTACTATTACTACTACCACGAATACTACTAATAGTACTATTACGAATACTAATATTACTACTATTATCTATATTTCTAATGCCATTCTTACCACTACTACTAATAATAGTACTGTTAATACTACTACGACTATCACTACTGCTACTACTACTATTAATACTACTATTACTACTATTACGACAACAATGACTACTACTACTACTACTAAACTACTAATTCTACGAATGCTACTAATGCTATTAATCCAACAACAACTACTACTAGTACTGCTGCTACTACTACTACTACTACTACTACTACTACTACCACTATTACTACTACTACTACTACTACTACTACCACTATTACTACTACTACTACTACTACTACTACTACTACTAATAATAATAATAATAATATTACTACTACAAACACTACCTACTACCTCCACTGCACTTACTTCCAATATGTTACAATTAATATTACATCATCTATTAATCAAAGCGTTGTAATCTCTCAAACTACACGCGTTCATCATTGTACTGTACCAACTACACACGTTCATCATTGTACTGTACCAACTACACACGTTCATCATTGTACTGTACCAACTACACACGTTCATCGTTGTACTGTACCAACTACACACGTTCATCGTTGTACTGTACCAACTACACACGTTCATCGTTGTACTGTACCAACTACACACGTTCATCATTGTACTGTACCAACTACACACGTTCATCGTTGTACTGTACCAACTACACACGTTCATCGTTTTACTGTACCAACTACACACCTTCATCGTTTTACTGTACCAACTACACACCTTCATCGTTTTACTGTACCAACTACACACGTTCATCGTTTTACTGTACCAACTACACACGTTCATCGTTTTACTGTACCAACTACACACGTTCATCGTTTTACTGTACCAACTACACACGTTCATCGTTTTACTGTACCAACTACACACGTTCATCGTTTTACTGTACCAACTACACACGTTCATCGTTGTACTGTACCAACTACACACGTTCATCGTTGTACTGTACCAACTACACACGTTCATCGTTTTACTGTACCAACTACACACGTTCATCGTTTTACTGTACCAACTACACACGTTCATCGTTGTACTGTACCAACTACACACGTTCATCGTTTTACTGTACCAACTACACACGTTCATCGTTTTACTGTACCAACTACACACGTTCATCGTTGTACTGTACCTACTACACACCTTCATAGTTGATTCAACCCTTTTCTTTTTTAACAATGACTTCCAACACAGAAAAACAGGTGTTACACAGGTAAACAAGATATATACTATTTATCCTTTTAAACAACACCTGTCGAGTTATACTGTGTGAAGTTGTAAAACTGAGTTTTTTTGGTACAATGTCCCCTTGTTTTAATCATACTAGTTATACTTTTAGTTTATCTCGAATTTATCAAGAAAACTGTTTCATTTGATGAAATTTTATTCTCTTTATTGCTTTACTACTTATACGAGAAAACAATTCCAAGGCAGTAGACGAGATTTGAACTAGAACAGTTTAGGTGGCACCTATTGGTCTCGCACAATGAGTCAACACGTTTTCTAAACACGACCATATGGCATCTCTGAAATATTAAAACTCATTCCGTTTCAATCGTTCATTCTCATAGTTCAGTTATTTTATCCGCAATCTCAGTTTCAGCATCGGGGCTCAGTTATATTATCAGATCTCAGTTTAATCACAGAGCTAAAGTTCTAGAGTTTCAGTGTTCTTTTCATAGGTTTCCGTTATTTTCTTTTACCAGAGCGTTGTTTCATTCTCAGATAACAGTTCTTTTATAAGAGTTCAATGTAATTCCTAGAACTCTGAGAACAATTATTTTGTCAGAGTTCATTTTAATTCTCAGAACTACGACATTAGATGTTAGTTTTTTTTCCTCCCCAAAGAATTTAGCTATTTGACTATAGAGTTGTTAATTCTGAGAGTTCAGTTATTTAATCCGAGAGCTTAAGTTCTGTTTCTTTATCAAAGCTCGGTTCTTTTATCACATTTTAACTCCATTCCTAGAACTAAGATGTCAGAGTTTAGTTTCATGATCTTATATTCAGTTATTTGACCAAGGCTCCGTTTCATTTTCAGAGTTTAGTTATACCGCGCAACGTAATGATTTAGTTATCACTGGTAAATGTAATTCTCAGAGTTTAGTTATTATATCAGAGCAGCTGATTGTTTACCCATCATTGAGATATGAATAAAATTGTCAGATATAAAATAACTACCTGTAATTGCTGTCGCGTAAACATACAGCCAAATTGACTCTGATATGGTTGAAATTAGAACAAACTTTCGAAGTTTAATCTATTCAATTTTACTTATAAAAACATACAGGACTGACCACCACGTGACACCGAGTATATTTTCATGTTAAAGTACGTTTAGCTGAAACGTCTATTCTACCCACGGATTGACGGGGACAAAAGTGAAGTAATAAATAGCATCATTATGACAGACATGTAATACGCTTCAACAAAGGAATTTCTGTGGGGGGGGGGGGGGGGGGGTAGGTGTTCAATCAATTGCACGTCCGAGTGACCTAAAATTTATTCTGAACTCGGATGTGTTGGTTCGAAAGGCTGAGGTGCAACTCGCATTCCGTCTACAGACTACATCCTGCAAATCTGTAGGAGTTTGAGAACGTATGCAAAATAATAAAAACGTCGGTTGACTTTCGCGTCGTTTATTTGATCTGCACTCACTCCTGTAAAGTAGCAGGATGTAGTCATGTGCACGTAATGCGTTCTGTCATAGTTTACAGCTTAATTGCGATTTCTGCATCTTTTTGGACCAACAAATACGATTTTATTATGACTTTTGAATTATTTGACCCGTTCAGGATGGGACAGCCAACTTGACTTTAAAAACCACTCTCAGTCGATGTCTACAACATGGGTGGCTGGTAACAGTTTCACACTTCTTCTTTACCTTTCTGTCGTCACAACCACGTTGGCAACTGTAATATGTCAAAGTACATCCTACCCCCCCCCCCATCCCGTGGTATACCCCCCTCTCTCTGACCATGATTCACACATCCATAGAAAGAGTAGGATTGGATGAATGTGCACAGGTTGTGTCTGTTGCAACAGATGCCTTGTGGATGCCTACGCTTCAGTAAATGTAGGCCACTTGTCTCTCTAGTTGTCAGTTATTGATTATGGCTCAGAGATCATTATTTGCATGTAACGCAATATGCTCGAGTGTTTTCTTTCCATTTCTATCTCCGGATATCACGCCTTTGTCTGTTTATGTGTGAGTTCCTTCCTTCCATAGTCCTCGGTTTACGATATTAAACGAGAACACACGATTACTCTACCAAACAATGTGACTTAGTTGGCATTAACTATTTTCTGTCCCAGTCTTATACATATATTGTCTGTTTGATTGAGTTGCTTGACTGAGTTGCTTGATTGAATTGTTTATTGTGAATGAACAGTTTTCATTTAATCATTTATACCTTTTTTTTCTTCTGTAGGTGGAAGGAGAAGAGTTGTTAAGAAAATCCTGGATTGATAACATAAAGGAATGGTCCGGGCATGGCTTTTTCTACACTCCTTCGAATGACTGAGGATAAAGGTGTTCCGAGAGCTTTTTACTATCTCCAGTGTGATATCATGCAGCCTTGATGTCTTCTTATTGGCATCTCTACGACCCTGATGTCTCCAGTTTGACACTCTTAGGAGCCTGATGTCTCCAGTCTACTACCCTGACGGGTTATGAGTCCTATTATTCTGCTGTCTTGTTTCTCAAACTCCTGCAAAATATCATGATATAGTCCAAAGTATGGAATGCGTAGGTTTTACAGATTAGGTGAGATATCTGCCTGACTCATCGATCCTGAACTACTTCTGGGTAACTCTGTTTTCCTGATACCGCCATTGTCCTGCTAAATGATAGATATATGCAGTGCTATTTTTTTCTGTGTATACACAGGTATACAGCGTATACATACACAGGTATACAGCGTATACATACATACACAGGTATACATCGTATACATACACAGGTATACAGCGTATACATAAACAGGTATACAGCGTATACATACACAGGTATACAGCGTATACATACACAGGTATACAGCGTATACATACACAGGTACACAGCGTATACATACACAGGTACACATCGTATACATACATACACAGGTATACAGCGTATATATACATACATACACAGGTATACAGCGTATACATACATACACAGGTATACAGCGTATACATACATACACAGGTATACAGCGTATACATACATACACAGGTATACAGCGTATACATACATACACAGGTATACAGCGTATACATACATACACAGGTATACAGCGTATACATACATACACAGGTATACAGCGTATACATACATACACAGGTATACAGCGTATACATACATACACAGGTATACAGCGTATACATACATACACAGGTATACAGCGTATACATACACAGGTATGCAGCGTATACATACACAGGTATATAGCGTATACATACACAGGTATACAGCGTATACCAACCGTTTTTGTTATAATTTTGGTCCTGAGCAAGAACATTTCCTGTCCATGAGAAGACAATAATTCTACATTGTAACACTTGAAATGTTATCTCTTAAATTTTCTGTCCATTTTTGCTAAATAGCCTAGGACACTGACTCAAGCTGTCCGACTAGCACAAATTTATTAGATACTGGATATTTGCTGACATCTCGCACTTGTTGTTGACTGATAGTTAAATTGATAAAATAGCTATTCCCCAGTTTAGAAATATCTGATTTCATCTTGATAATAACTGGACAATTAAACCTTGTCTTTCGTCATTTAATCAGTCCTGCTGGTTAATCAAGTTTCACACTTCTGTAGTGACGAATATGAATTTTCCCATGATTTTGATTGGTCACTTTCTGTAGATAATCAATGACAATTACGATAAAAGTCAACACCTTATTTTAGAAGGATGATTTTCCAACAAGTAAACAAAAATTCAAATATAGGCATGTTCCAGGCCAACGAAAGAAGAAGAATCACATAAGGCTTGTAATGTCCATGGTGACGAACTAAGAAATACAGGACCTCCAGTATTAATGGTTTATAAATTTAACGTTTTGACCGCTGGACCATGACACTTGTCTATTATCTATTATCTATTCCCAGGTGGTGTTATCGTAGCTTCCGTACTTTCAGTTGAGTGTAAGGGTTTGTGAAGGAGCTGTAGTCTGCATTCTAGAGCCAGGTGTGTTGCTGGCTTATTATGAGAGCCAGATTATGTTTGAGGTGTAGTCATGTATGCTCAAGATGGTCTTGATGTTGTCTTTCCAATGCCTGCCCTTGGCTCTGTATCCTGATTCCATCTTGTTATAAACTCTTATGAGAAGTTGATCGTTCATCCTCATAAGATGTCCAAACCATTTTATCTGTTGTTTCTCCATATATTCTATGCACGATGTGATATCAATTATCTTTCTTATGTTCTCATTACGCATTTTGTCAAGTCTGGTGATTCCAATAGCCTTCATTATACATTTCATTTCGCATGTTTCGATCTTTCTCTTATGTGTAGATGTCAGTTACCAAGTCTGACATTGGTAGCCAAGTGTTGGTATAAAGATGATATTAATCATTGTTTTATTTTTTTACTCTCATGTTGATTATTGGGTGAAATAACAAAGGTGACATCTAGTATGTCACAGTATGTGCCTTTATATATCTTATTTCTATCTCTCTGCCGAGTCGTCCGTCTTCGGTAGAGATACGTCCTTGTTACTTGAACTCTTTGACTTGTTTTATTTTTGTTCTCTATTTGGATGTTTAAATGGTCTATTGATTTCATTATTTGCATATATTCTGTCTTTTGTGTGTTAATTCGAATGTTATATTTATTGCATATTTATTGAGAGTGAGTTGATGTGAGTTTCCAGTTTTCTTCGTCATCATATATGATGCTTTGATCGTCAAGGAAAAGCAGTTAATGGCTGGACATAAATGATTGTTACATATTTTCAAACAAAATCAGTATCTAGTCGGCGTAGGCATTTACCGAAGTCTTTTTCCAGAATAATTCTTATTTACTAACACGTGGATTAAACCTTATGTACACTATAGATTCTAGTTAATACAATTCAGAACTGTGTCCACACAGATACGTTCTAGAAATTAGAATGCTTTCTAGCAGAATATCGAACATTTAAAGGTACGTTTTATTAATCAACATTTTCATCACTTGTTTCAAAGTAATGAATTGTGTTTTGTGTGTATTATATTCGGGAGGGGGGGGGGATTGCTGTTAGCACTAAAAGTACAGACAATTTTGGCCAAACTAAGCGTATCCCCACCTTTTTTCCCCTAGAACAGAAGCATTGGATGCATTATACACTCTTTGTCTCTCACGTACTCTCTGCCTCTCACGTACTCTTTGTTTCTCACGTACTCTCTGCCTCTCATGTACTCGCTGCATCTAACACATTCTCTGCCTCTTATACACAACCTCGAAATACGCTGTGCCTCTCACACACTCTCAGTCTCTCATACTCTCACACACTCTCTTTCTCTCACACTCTTTTCCTCTTCTGCATAATATTTCTTATACTGCCATTTCTACTGTCTCTCGTACACATTGTAACTCCTACTACCACTCTTCTTACTTCTACTCTCTCCTCAACTCCAACTTACAACTCTCAAATATACAACAAAACAGAGAAATAAACTCGACCTCAACCCATGTGACAAATTTACATATACACAGACCACTCTCTCTCAGATCCCCCTCGTAACAAAGTATCGTTCACTGCTCGGAGCGGATGGATTACCAAACACATAAAATGCAAATAAGGCAGCACACGAGTAGTAGGACTTGGACTGATGACATCAGAAGTAAATTTTGTGTTAAGTTTATCTCGTGGAAGTAGTTCCCGGCTACATTGCTCTTTTTTGAATTATCTTGAATCAGAAATTGCAAGTACAGGAAAAACCCGATCTACATACAAGGATATAAATTAATCACATGTGTTAGTTGATATAGATCGATAATATGTGCGGACAGCTATAAAACTAAAACCCAACAGGCGAAACTTGGAATAGGGTAATGAAGTTTTGCTAATCACTGGAAACGCACATAATAACACACGATAATCGACGTTTTCATGATGATGATGATGATTGAATCCCTTTCGCTGTGAGCAGGAAGCTCTTGACAGCCCATGACCCTTCTGGCGAATGCACAGGTTTTCTTCAGTTGTGGTGTAGTTGTGTAGAGTGTGTTGTGTATAGCTGGAAGTGTTGGTAATAGTTATTGTCGGATGTCTGTTAGTTTTGGGCACTGCAGTAGTAGGTGTTCAACAGTCTCTTTGATAAAAAAAAGACGTTTAGATAAAACATCCTTTTAACATTCACTACAAAAAACGACGAGTAACAACGGCACTGTTCACATTTACATAAACTTTCATTACTGCGTGATTTCCTGTTAAGGAGTGCAGGGAGGCTGTTAAGGCTTTGGAAATAAATGCCGCTTTGCCAAAGTGTACAGGAAGAATTTTTTATTGCATCTCCAAAAGATAAAAATCATTGTCCCAACCACGGATTGAACCCGAGACCTCAGGAATCTCCTCACTCGCTCCACATTTACATGACACAGCTAAATATAGATATAACCCGGAACTGCCATATCTATAGCTTTACTAGGTTATATCTATATTTAGCTGTGCCAAGTGAACTTCAACATTGTTGTTCTTTGTTGAATTAGAACAATGTTGGATATGACACGGCTCACGTGCTCAATTCTGGTCTCAAGCCAACTGTTCTACCCCACACGGCTGATCTTAAAGTACCATATCCACTGACCTGCGAACTCAGAGAACACTTTTTGACTCTCCAGTGAAATTACAAGCTGTTGGGCTCATTTCTCATAAGAATTGCCCAAGGTTTCTCGCCTCAGACTGAGAACTACATTGGGTCATGATATTTTCTTCCTAAATGAGTACATACTCTTTCCTTCCTAGATTAGGCCATGATATTTCCTTTCAAAGGTTTTGTACATATCCGTATTCTTTTTTTCCCTTCTTCTTTGTCTTCATACTCCTGTCGGTTAGCAGGATGTAGTCCAGAGAAGGAATACGTTGATTTATGGGTCGGATGTGATATATGCAGGATTTGTCCTGACACATTCTAAAACAGTTTTACATTTGTATTCATCATCATCATCAGGTGCCATGCCGGGTGGCGTAGGCGGTCATGGCTCTCCACAGCTCTCTGTCCACAGTATTATGTATCAAAGTCGTTGTTGTTTCTTTGCCGTGCCAGGTTGTCAAACTGTCTAATATTTTCTCACGTTGTCGCCCTCTGTCTCTAGTGCCTTCAATCTTGCCTGTTGTGATTATGTTCTCTAAACCTGCCTGTCTCATGAAGTGGCCAAAAAAAGAAGATTGCCTTTTTCTTATATTGTTGATTAAGGTCCGTTTCGCATTTAACTCTTTTAATACCTCTACATTAGTTTTTCTGGCAGTCCATGGTATTCTCAGCATTCTTCTGTAGAACCACATCTCTGTTGCCTCCAATCTCCCACTTTCCAGTTTGTTTATTGTCCAAGACTCGCACCCATATGTTAGTATAGGGGTTATATAGCCCTGCAGAGCTCTCTTTCTCACCTCTAATGACAAGGTCACATTTGTATTACATTTGTATTACTTTTGTATTAAATTTGTATTACATTTGTATTACATTTGTATTACATTTGTATTACATTTGTATTACATTTGTATTACATTTGTATTACATTTGCTTATGGGGTAGAGAGACAAGTGAATTCCACTCCCAATCACGTTTAGTCGCATCTTACAACAATGAAGGGAAATAACAGTGTTGCCACTCATTAGTTCCTCCCACGGGTCAAGCAACATATACGATTTTCATTTACTCCAACGATTGCAATCATTCTCGTCTTTCGTTCTCAAAATCCTGCAGGCCTACAGGATGTAGTACATAGATCAGAATTTCTTATGTTCTTATTTACAACTTGACTGCGATATTTATCTTTCGGCTGCGATATATCCGCTTGTCTCTGGTATTTATTTATCTAATTTTTGTGTCATCTCTTCAACCGTATTGTTGGCAACAAATAGTAATTTAAAGACCTACAATGCTTGATGTGAGAGGCGACTAAGGAGGTTCGGCTGTATGTTAGCAACACCTCCGCCCCATTTCTGCTGATAGGATATCAACAGCCTGCAGCTTGTTTCAAGTAGTTAAAATAAGGAAATGTAATGTTCCCTCCTGAGCAGAAGACCGTCCAGCTAATGGTATTATACCTTAAAATCTATGTTGAGTTCCAGAGACGACTAAACAACTGTCACATGTGGTGCCTACGTAGAATTCTTGGATTGAGTTGGCGGGATAAGTCACTGACAGTGCTGTATTGGAATGAACTTGCCAAGCCGCATTATTTTCTACGCTCAGTCAGCGCAGACCCAGGTGGCTGGGGGGATAGTGGAGGATTGCATAATACTAAAATATCTATTTTATGGAGAATTACAGTCTGATAAATGCTCATGGACCACCTTCTACTCCGGTAGAAAGAGATGTGCTAATGTGATATGCATTATACAGGCATTGATAGGGAATCATGGGAACAGGGTGCCATGGATCTTGTTTCATGGAGGCGAAAGATCGGAAATAGTATAAAGACACACGATGTTACACGTACACAACAGTACAGGATGGTATAAGTACACAACAGTACAGGATGTTACACGCGGACACGTGATTACTTGTACATACTTTGGAAGACTCTTTATGACTCAGATTGGCCTTGTGAGTTACATCCGCCATCGCCATGGATTTTAGATTATATTTCTTGCACTGCAAAAATTATGCAGTCTTCTGGAAAGACGAAAATGTGCGCTCTACGTAAGATGTGTGTTGTACGTCATCATCGCCATGGATCGTAGATAAATATTTTTTATATCAAAACAATAATACTATCATCTGGATAGACGGAATAACGACAACTATAATAATATCTTCCGGAAAGACGGAATAATGACAACAATAATAATATCTTCCGGAAAGACGGAATAATAACAACAATAATAATATCTTCCGGAAAGACGGAATAATGACAACAATAATAATATCTTCCGGAGAGACGGAATAATGACAACAATAATAATATCTTCTGGAGAGACGGAATAATGATAACAATAATATCTTCTGGATAAACGGAATAACGACAACTATGATCACTAAAGCAGACATCTGATATTTGCTAAAACTTTAGACAGATTTCTCGTTGAGAAAAAAAAATGATCTGGAGAGAAAACAATGTGGAGCTGAAAAACTCCACCGCCTAGATTATAAATAATATCGTTAACAAACTCTACTCCGCCGAAGCTCTAAAATAATCATCTTCATTTGTTTTTCCTAATTTAAGGTGTCCATCTGAGAGTTATGTTTATCACTGGTCATCTGCAAATCCTTCGTCTCTGTGGGGCAAGATGTCCTGTTTCTTCCAGAGACGGGCTGGTTCTAGATATCATATACCAATCTTCGTCTTGAAATGCTTTTTCTTAAATTTCTTGGTATCTTATCCTGGACGATACATCCGCTATTTTGCTGATTGGATTTGTACATCTTGTGCTGAGGTACATCGTTTCAACCCCGGAATGACTCTAGTTTGATTATATGTTATGATAATTAAAAAAATTAAAGAGATTGTGATTCAGGTAATCCTGTCATTCCCGACCTCAGAAAAAAGATATAATTTGTTGAGCTAATTGTGTATATATTAGAAATACTCTTATGTTCGGTTGATATACTATGGTTCTGAGATGGTTCTGAGATGGTTTTGAGATGGTTCTGAGGATCCAACCTTCTTCTGTATTCTAATAATGAAGAATTTTGCTTCAATCGTGGTTCATTTTTGAAGAATAGTGAAGAATTTTGCTTCAATCGTTGTCTTTATAAAGGCTTTTTGGTCGAAAAGTCGATTTGTGTGTGTTATGTGTGTCTCTAGTTATTAGCAAATCTTTATTACCCTATTCCTGGATCTACCTGTTAGATTTCAGTTCTGCGCAGTAACTACGCATTCTAATGTAATATCTTTGTTTCCTAGTAAAGGTGTTAATTGACCGATGACCTGACAGGCCTTATTACATCTTGCATCCATTTCTGCTTCTTGTTTGTTGTCGTATCTCAATGTGTTGCCAAGATATTTGAATGCATCTTCTTGTTTTATTTGTTCGTTGTCTATCATTCTTTGAATATAGGAAAGAATTATCTATAGCAATTCTTAGGAAACTAGACAATATTAGAACTATATAATAATGATTGGACATTTTAAAGAATGGTCAAATGACAGCAGCTGGATTATTGGGTATTGGTTGCCTGTGGGAGAGCGGAACGGTGTATCATTAACACTGCCTGATATTCGAATCACGAACTGAGTGCATTTAGTTCTACTAGAAGTGGGAGGAACGTGTTATTGATTCATTGCTGCTTATGTGAGACGCGAGGACACCACGAGTAGCAGTTCTCGAAATGGTTTCCGAGTGCACTAGCTGTGAGCGCATGAGTTTATAGATTTGTGTGAGTGTTATTTGATGTGCGTGTGTGTGTGAGTGTGTTTTGGTGTGCACGTGTGGATAAGTAGAGGCAAGACAATTATTGAGAAATATATTGTAGAGATGGGATATGCAAGTTCTGCTAGGTGTGCATGTGGTTGTGGATGTGGTTGCGTCTGCTTGTTTCGGTGTGTAGGCATGTGATGAACGCGATGTGTGTCTGTGGGTTTCAGAAAGCAATGAGTAAATGTGGTATGGTATGTCTATGTAGGGGGTTGGGTGCGAAAAAGGACATATTTTAGCACGTTTGATATCGCATCAAGGCCGTAGCTTTGGTAAATATTTTAGGGGTAGGGATTTACTTTACAGAAAGAAAAAAAGAATATAATTACTTAATTTTTAGAAGTTCGCGAAAATCTTTTTTTTCCTTGGAAACTTTTATGAGGCGGGGGTGGGTTAATACTCGTGCTTTCTTAAAAAATAAATGCCATTTTATATTTTATACGGGGAGGGGGGAGTGGGGGGTGCGTGGTGGTATATATGCGCATACATGAGTATCAATGTCTTGAATGTGTGATTGTGTGAGCATTTTGCTAGAGATGGAACGACGTAGGTTCGCGTGGGAGGGAGCGTGTCAGAATGAGTGTGTGGGAGGGAGCGTGTCAGAATGAGTGTGTGGGAGGGAGCGTGTCAGAATGAGTGTGTGGGAGGGAGCGTGTCAGAATGAGTGTGTGGGAGTGAGCGTGTCAGAATGAGTGTGTCGGAGTGAGCGTGTCAGAATGAGTGTGTCGGAGTGAGCGTGTCAGAATGAGTGTGTGTGTACTACTTGTATTGAGGCTGGTATGCTGATTCTCCACAGACAAAATTGGATTTGGGAATGTAACACAACACCGGTAGCATGATATAGTGAGAAGGGTAAAGGGGGGTGGGTGCGTTGTGAGGGTCTCTTTTGCGTGTTCTCGTTGAAATAAAGGGGATTGGCAATGTAGTACTTAATGCAGCTAGATAAGGTTGTGTCAGTACTGGTGATGCTGTTCGGAATAGACAAGGTTGTGCCAAAAGTAGATGAACGATAATATATTAGTAGATAAAATATTAGTAGATAAAACATTAGTAGATAAAAAATTAGTAGACGCATTGTAGTTGCCGAAAATGAGTTGCATCGGTCCAATGGTGCAAATAAAGTGATAAAGCAGCGTATTGTCATTCTCTGGACTAAATCCTGCAGAACTATCTAGCTGTACGATTATCTCTGCTGTAAGAAAGGTCTAATATAAGTCTGAGAAATAACGAAAAGAAAAAACTTGTATTAGCAAATTGTTTTCACATACATCAGAATTGTTTTCACATACACAATAATTGTTTTCACATACACCAGAATTGTTTTCCCATACACAAGAATTGTGTGCACACACACAATAATTGTTTTCCCATTCTCCAGAATTGTTTTCCCATACACCAGAATTTTTTTTCCATACACCAGAATTGTTTTCCCATACACCAGAATTGTTTTCCCATACACCAGAATTGTTTTCACATACACTAGAATTGTTTTCACAAACACTAGATATCATTTTCACACCCCAACCACATTCCGTCCCATTTCATTTTTCTGACAATTCCACTGCAAGTAAAAAAGAACAATAACTCAGTAAAATGTCCGGTCTGTGACAAAGTGGTACAGGGTCCGTCTGTGACGATCAAGGTATCGAGTTCGATCCCCGCCACAGGCACTTCTGCATTGGGACGGTTCAGAAAGCACTGACAAACTACTGAACGTCTTTATATTGCCTAGAAAATCACTACAGCCAAAAAATGCTGGGTTGATAGCCACGTCCTGAATAGGATATGCTACCAATAATAGTTAATTTTAAATTCATGGAAGCGCATACACAGTAATTTCCCCGGTCGGGAAACAAAATGGCTGACAGACGACAATAACAAAGACTGTCATAAAATTGAAATAAAAAAAGTGTATTTTCCACTATTTACAGAAACGAAATTCTAAACTTCAGAACTGCTTAGCGCGTTTAAATTCTAAATAACGATTAATCTAATTAATGGAAAATAAGATTATAAAAATCTAGTATGCAAACTGTTGATTAGTTGCAAACTACTTTGAAACCAGATTGCGTATTGTCCCTTTCATGCAGTTTTGAACATGACAAGAGCAATGCTAAGATACAGATGTCATCCTATTGTTGACATTCAAATATTGGAGATTGTTGGCGACCGCTTCTGTCACCTTTCTAGTTTCCGTGCAGATTTCGCCGCGCTGCCATTACTCTTCAAACAAATTTGATCTGCTCGGCCGGAGGAAATTTCTCATGCATATATTATTATTCAGGTGTCAACTTGAAGAGAACCCCTATTTGGCTGTAGATCCAGATTTAAGCACATTTTGTACACCTCATAATACCTGTACCAATTTGCACGGGAGTAATAACGCGCAGGTTGGCAGAACTTGAGTAAACTTTCAAAATGTGTTTGAAGGGAGATAATTAAGACAGTTGAGGTTATGATTTAGGAACCATAACCCAACATTGTTTTGAAATCATTAATAAAAGATTGTTATGATAAGACGCAGAAAGATTCTGAAGACTCTCTAAGACATAAAGAATTACAATAAATCAATGTAAACAGCGATGGGATGGTCTGTTGTTTCATAAATACAAGTAAAATTGTGTGGATTGTGTGTGTGATTCAGTTAGTGGCAGAAATTGTGAAGTGTAAGATTGACTTGATACCGTGATACAGATGAGATTCAGTCAGACGCCACAAGGTCTCGGTGTAATATTGATGTGATAAACATGGGATTCAGTCAGAGACCACAGGGTCTCGATGTAAGATTGACGTGATACACATGGGATTCAGTCAGAGGCAACAGGGCATCATTGTAAGGTTGACGTGATACATATGTGATTCAGTCAGATGCAACAGGGCATCATTGTAAGATTGACGTGATACATATGGGATTCAGTCAGATGCAACAGGGCATCATTGTAAGGTTGACGTGATACATATGGGATTCAGTCAGAGACCACATGTCTCTATTATACACATGGGATTCAGTCAGAGACCACATGTCTCTATTATACACATGGGATTCAGTCAGAGACCACATGTCTCTAATATACACATGGGATTCATTCACGAAGAGCATGCTAACCTCGGAGGAAGTGTGGTTCTCATTGTCAAAATTTCGTTCTAACATCTCTATGTCAAAATTGCTTTCGTTCTAACTTCTCTTTGTCAAAATTTCTCTGGTTATAACTTCTCTTTGTCACTTCTGCATTTTATGTTAATTTGAATTAAACCCTTATATTGTTTGTCTTTCACTTCATTTTTTCGTTCAATTTTGGTTTTTTTTAACCTTCATTTATATTTTCTCTTTAATTCTCTCTTTCTCCGCATTTTTACATTTCTCTTTAATTTTACTTTTCTCTGTAATATTCGTTCTCTAAAATGTTCTCTTTTTCTTTAATTTTCACTTTCCTTTTACATTCATTTTTTGTTCTTTCATTTTCTCAAAGGTAAATTTTTTTTTTTTCATTTTTGTGTGATGCTTTCATTTAAATCCTTCGTTCTATTTTGTGGGCCTCTTTCAATGTACTACTGCTTACCTCTTTCAATGCACTACTGCTTACCTCTTTCAATGCACTACTGCTTATCTCTTTCAATGCACTACTGCTTAACTCTTTCAATGTACTACTGCTTAACTCTTTCAATGTTCTCCTTCTGTAATTTTCACTTCCTCTGTCATTCCTCATCCACTTCTTTCACTTCTCTCTTTCATTGATCTCTTCCTTAATCACTTCTCTCTCTCTCTCTCTCTCTCTCTCTCTCTCTCTGCTCCTATCGTTACGTGTTCTTGTAAAACACACTCTGACCAATGTGAAAACCTCTCTGAACTACTCATCACTATATCTCCTCTATTATCTGTATATCTACATATCCTTTATTATCTGTATATCTACATCACTCAATATACATACTACTCTCCTGAATCACAACCCAAATTACTCCTCCTTTCCTCTTATATTCGGCGACATATTTTGTTTTCTCCCACCCACCATTGAACTTATTCCGTGACCATAAACCAAGCTTTCAAACGTTAAAAAAAAAACCACCTTAACACTTGCAGATATACTGGCTGGTTTTGACACGACAAACAAGCACCTCCCACATAAATCTCCCGGACCTATTCACAGGACCCGACAGCGACCGCGTCACCCTACAAAGAAGCACCTTTGCACCCTGACTTTTTTCCCCAGGTCAAACACTTGAAATGTTCTTTCCTTTTACCAATCATTCAATAGCCATTGTTGCTAATGTCCCTAATGCGCAGAGATATTTGTTCTTCTTTTTTTTTTTAGCGCCTACATCTTGACGTTCCTTACACGTGAACATTGCTCTGAAAGGAATCGTGGTTCAGTATGTGCGGTCCTTTCAGAGATGTTGTGTCTTAAAATTAATGGAAGGAAGCGTGTGTGAAGATAGGATGGGTTCTAGTTCTGGAATTACTCAAGCGTATCATGTATGTACGCTTCTCTTCTACAACAGTGAAACATGGACAATCTATATGCACCACCAGTTAGGGCTAAACAACGTTAACAGCTTTCACATTAGCTGCCTACGTGTAATTCTCGGAGCTGCGTGGCAGGACAGTCAGTAATACTGATGTATTGAAAAGAAATGTCTTGTGAGTCAAATCTATCATCGCCCATGAATCGTAGATTATATTTCTTATATCACAACAATAACACAACCATCTGGAAGGACGGAAATTTTCCTTCTACCATGCATGCTCGTATATGTCCCTTAGCAAATTGGAATACGACTTTTAGTACCAGGAATTTGGCCAAAAGGAGTCAAAAGTCAACCCCAAATTCACTTTTTTGTTAATCGCCGATCGCTTTTCCATCATGCGACTCCTTACAGCAAATGTGGAGAAAAGACAATAGATGGAACATATAGGAGTCAATGATTTCACTTCAAGATTTCAGAGTAAAATAAAGAAAAAAAATTGCCTGTGACGGGGATCGAACTCGGTAACTTGGCCGTAACAGACGCGCTATTTACCACAGAAGCGAACAAGAACCAAAAAAACACACACACAAATAACAATTCTTGGTTGGATTTATCGTGTTTGTAATATTGTCTTGCTAATGTTTGTTCTGGTATTTAATTTTCTTATTGTAGCCATCCTGCCTAAGAAGAGCATGCATATGTCTTGTCAACTATGCAAATCTTTGATTACACAAGAAGACAACAGATTAAGTGTTTTTCACATGCTTCCAGACTATCATCAGACAGTGCCCCTCAAAAAGCTTTAATATACATGCGCGATGGATGCAAAGACAAGGACAGACCACACAAAAGATGGATTACAGAAATAAAAGAGTCAATGGAAAGAAACATATTATGAACACGCAAAAAAACAACATCTCAAGAGATCTCTCATACGCATGGCGATCCAAAGCATGAATTGTTAAAGCAAAAAGAATGAAGAATATCAACATACAGAAAATAGTTTCGGTGTAGAAGAAATAGTTATAGTTAGGTAGAGTTGTAAACAAATAGTTAATAGTTAGGTAGAGTTGTAAACAAATAGTTAATAGTTAGGTAGAGTTGTAAACAAATAGTTAATAGTTAGGTAGAGTTGTAAACAAATAGTTAATAGTTAGGTAGAGTTGTAAACAAATAGTTAATAGTTAGGTAGAGTTGTAAACAAATAGTTAATAGTTAGGTAGAGTTGTAAACAAATAGTTAATAGTTAGGTAGAGTTGTAAACAAATAGTTAATAGTTAGGTAGAGTTGTAAACAAATAGTTAATAGTTAGGTAGAGTTGTAAACAAATAGTTAATAGTTAGGTAGAGTTGTAAACAAATAGTTATAGTTAGGTAGAGTTGTAAACAAATAGTTAATAGTTAGGTAGAGTTGTAAACAAATAGTTAATAGTTAGGTAGAGTTGTAAACAAATAGTTATAGTTAGGTAGAGTTGTAAACAAATAGTTAATAGTTAGGTAGAGTTGTAAACAAATAGTTAATAGTTGGCGAGCCAGGAGCAAACAAATAAATAGAAATATGAAAACCAGGCCGAATTAGAGCAAATGTTCTTAGCTAAACCACTGATATCGAATATAAACAGCAAGCGATGTGAACAAATCGCGGTGGAGTCTGTGCAAGCGATGTGAACAAATCGCGGTGGAGTCTGTGCCCTCAGAATGTAACAGTGTTGATTAGATCCAATAAATTGTCACTGCTTCAGTGGTAATTAAGTTGCAACCAGGTTCCTGATTTTCTGACCATCCCTAATTAATAATTTTAGCAATGATGGGCTCTAATTCAACAATAAATTATATTACTGCTTGCTCTGGTAAATTGGCCTTGCAATCTCTGTGGGATAAGTGCCCAGGAGAGCAGGACGTGGCCTCTTGGGTTTAAGTCTCGGCTTAGTCGTCCTTGCGTTGCTAGAGATAGAAATGGACAGCAAAGAAATAAATTGTCATTTTTTTCATGCATACTGTAATGTTACTCAGGAATTTAAGGAGTGGAGTTGGAGTTACAATCCCATAGATGTGCAAATAACTCACTCAGGAGTAAGCTGGATGATAAAATCAGGGGCGTAGATATGTTTTTTGTTTACAAAAAAATGGTGTGGCGAGGTCTTCATAAAAACGTTATATTAGCCAATTGTCACATGTATTTGTTTCCTTTTTCAAGAAAAATTGTATTGTAGTAATGTTCTCAAACTCCTACAGATTAGGAGGATGCAGTCCGGAGAGCAAATCGCACTTTGTCACAATTTAAAGCTTTAATGCAATAAATGAACCTTTCGCCCTGACACATCCCACTTTAGCAATGCTTAAGGCCTGACACATCCAACTTTAGCATAGTTTTCGCCCTGACACATCCCACTTTAGCAATGCTTAAGGCCTGACACATCCAACTTTAGCATAGCTTTCGCCCTGACACTTCCCACTGTAACATATCTTATGGCCCGACACATCCAGCTTTAGCATAGCTTATGGACCGAAACAACCAACTTTAGCATAGCTTATGGCCCGACACATCCAACTTAAGCATAGCTTATGGACGAAACAACCAACTTTAGCATAGCTTATGGCCCGACACATCCAACTTAAGCATAGCTTATGGATCACTGTGATTGTATATGAGATCGGACAACCAACTCCTGTCGGAAACATCGTTACTAGCCTCCTACGACATGCTTGGAAGGCAGACAGCGTTTTCATTACCTACTATTCTTGTGGGCCCAGGTTACGCATGGTTGAACCGAGAGTGTCGACGGTATAAAGGACCTTCCAACATAGCTAATTACTACCCCATTCGTTATGTCTTTGATTATTGTTGGGATTTCGGTTCGTTACTATTTATATACGTGGAGTCGCCTTGGTTATTTTGACATGCGATGCCACGTATTTAAATAGTGACCAACCGAACTCACAACAATAATCACCACGTAACAAATGGGATTCTAATTAATTCGGTTGGAATTTCTATATTGGTGGCGGTTATAGAAGAACGTTATGTTCAGATTTTTCCGGGTGTGGAAGGGGAGGAAGAGGGTTATCAGCAGCAACATCCACCCCCCCCCCATCCTCTTATTGTCTTGGAAAGAGCATGAAAATGACAATACTGTGCTTGAAAGAGGACTGTTTTTCTTCCATGTAAATAAAAAATGTTGTTAAGGCTCTCAGAGAGAATGATGAATAACAGCACTCCGGCTTGCTAAACTTATAATAATATATGACTTCTAGTTGTCACACTTCATAACTCTGAAGTCCAAATGCAATTTAGAAATATGATGAGTCAGGCAGAACGACGTAGAACTCGCTTCCATGCTGTAAACCGTGTTACGGTACATTCCATTTTCTTAACTACGCCCTACAAACCAGCAGGAGTGTGAGATATAACTCTGAAGAAGATGATTTAATTTGAGTCATTTCTTGAACGTGTGTTGTCGAAGCCGGAGAGGGGAGAATGAAACGATGCGGTGTCATTGTATAACTGCCATTCATATCGTAAGAGGCGACGAAAAGGTTTTCGTAGATATAATTTGGTGTACTGTTCCATAGTTATAATTTGTTGTACTATTCCATAGTTAGAATTTGTTGTACTATTCCATAGTTAGAATTTGTTGTACTATTCCATAGTTAGAATTTGTTGTACTATCAAATAGATATAATTTGTTGTATGTTCCATAGTTAGGAATTGTTGTACTGTTCCATAAATACAATATGTGGTACTATTGCGTGGGTAGAATTGGCTGTGCTATTAAATAGAGTGTCAAGGTAACCTAAACAGCCATGCAAATATAGGATGTGCCGTGTTTTGTGAAGCTGCACCTGGCCTAGGGTTGTACCAAGTCTGAGTTCAAGTCGTCACGGCTCAGGCAGAGTAAATTTGGTCTGGGATCTAGGGGCACGAAAGGTGATGGGAATGGTCTTCTTGCACGAGGAATATTTCGCCAGCTGTGAAGCACCTCGTCGGAGGAACGATACACAGTGGGTGACCCAGACAAAATACCAGCTTGTCTCGTAACATATACTCCATCTGGGGGCTTCTTCAATAGACAGTGCATTAAAACTGAAAACTTAAGTCTCCTAGAGATGAAATGAAGCTCAGAGAAACCACGCCACTGCACATAAGAAACCACGCCACTGCACATAAGAAACCACGTCACTGCACATAAGAAACCACGTCACTGCACATAAGAAACCACGTCACTGCACATAAGAAACCACACCATGGACATAAGAAACCACGCCACTGCACATAAGAAACCACGTCATTGACATAAGAAACCACGCCACTGCACATAAGAAACCACGCCACTGCACATAAGAAACAACGCCACTGCACATAAGAAACCACGCCATGGACATAAGAAACCACGCTACTGCACATAAGAAACAACGCCACTGCACATAAGAAACCACGCCATGGACATAAGAAACCACGCCACTGCACATAAGAAACCACGCCACTGCACATAAGAAACCACGCCACTGCACATAAGAAACCACGCTATGGACATAAGAAACCACGCTATGGACATAAGAAACCACGCCACTGCACATAGGAAACCACGCCACTGCACATAGGAAACCACGCCACTGCACATAAGAAACTACGCTATGGACATAAGAAACCACGCTACTGCACATAGGAAACCACGCCACTGCACATAGGAAACCACGCCACTGCACATAAGAAACCACGCTATGGACATAAGAAACCACGCCACTGCACATAGGAAACCACGCCACTGCACATAGGAAACCACGCCACTGCACATAAGAAACTACGCTATGGACATAAGAAAGAAGAGCAAGTGGCTCGCAATTCCTGGAGATAATGACGGTCATCGAAGAATGAACAAGCTATGCTACACCGATACAGCGAAGGAAGTTTTTTAGGGCAACCACGAAAACGATGAACCATCGAAATAAAAGAGACGACAAAGTCCACAATATACTCATCACACAAGAGGGATGTCTCCAGCAAACTCTTCTACCCCTGACGCTGGGAGGCAACAAAAGGTTTAGCGAATAGATGAATAGATCGAAGGATGTATGCACATGTCTCTGGCCAATGCAGTCCTGCTTGCCTGGAACACAGAGGCGTTCAGAGCATCCACGACGAAGACAATGTTCTGGATAGAATGTGTCACTTGATAATGACAATCAAACAAACATTGGATATGCCTGGCCTAAATGATGCAGATAATGTGGTCACGCTGTAAACCATGACACATTGCAATCCGTTCTCCTGACTAGATCCCGCTAATCTGCAGGAGTGTGAAAAGGAACACAGAAGAAAAAGAGTCATTTCTGACATACAACATAACTTTTCATTTCTGACATATAACATAACTTTTCATTTCTGAAATACAACATAACTTTTCATTTCTGAAATACAACATAGCTTTTCATTTCTGAAATACAACATAGCTTTTTATTTTTGCCATACAACATAACTTTTAATTAGCAATGGTGGTAGAAAAATAAAATGAAATAATGAAAAGAAATAGGGAAAGTTGAATAAATCACTGATATAAAAATACAAAGAGATAATCTGAAGGTTCTCTTCATTAGAAGTTTGAGGAACCTTATCCATACAGAATATGCCCAACACAATGTCCAACACAAGGCATTCATTTCCCGTATACTCATGCTCAAAGGAACATAAACCATATTTCACGCGAGTTGAAGATACCCTTCATACTAAAAATAATAATTTGGGAGTCAGCGATCTAAAAAAAAGTAATTTTTAATTATTTTTTTAAAATATATGAAGTCAGGGAATTTGTATCAATATATTTTTTTGGTCATGAAGTTGTCAATTTAAGTTTTTTTGTTTGTTCCCGAGAAGAATCATTAGCACTGCAGTGTTTGCTGCTGTCGTCTACACAAATATATATTTCTTTCTGCAGGCTGCTTATGTCGGATGGAAGCTGTTTCTTAGCTACATTGTTGATGAAGATGATAGTGCATGGTAATAAGAATGATGGTGACGACGACGACGATGATGATGTTGATGATGATGATGATGATGATGATGATGATGATGACGACGACGATGATGATGATGACGGCGGTGATGGTGACGACGACGATGATGATAATGATGTTGATGATGATGATAATGATGATGATGATGATGATGATGATGATGATGATAGTGGTGGTGGTGGTTGTGGTAACGATAATGATGAAAACAAGCAAAGATGGTCACGGCTATAAAACAATTAATTGTTATAGATTCTGGCGTTTCTGAGTCCGCAGTGTGCTGAAACGTGGCTATCGACGCATTATATGCCTTCTACCTAAATTAATTTGGACCCCGTTCGTTACATGTTTGATTATTGTTAGGGTTTTGTTGGTCGTTATTTACATACTTCGAGTCGCTTGTCAGAAATAGCCAAAGGCCAACAAATACATTTCAGGCAAATCGGAAACATGTGTACGTTTTATTTAACAGGTCTCTAATACAGTCACCCGGTCACGGCTGAAACACACACCCCCCCCCCCTCCCAATTACCATTCTCCGCCAAAAGGGAAAATCTCAACATTTGGGACCAGTTAGGGCTCACGTATGAACTTCCAGTTGTTAAACCCTGTTGTGAAACAAGAGAATAATGAATGGAGACCCCTGGACAAAATGGGTTCAAAATGTGTAGAGGACTGCTTTCGTTGTACTCGTGTTACCTCATATGTACTTCGCTCTCTTAACAAATAGGCAGACCACAAGTACCACTCATAGCACGTAACTTTGTAGCTCCTGTCGAAATTCATCGAAAAAGTCACCGAAAAAGTCCATTTTGTGAATAAGACGCCTCGAGATGGAAGCGATGTTTGATCTTCTTGAGCAGAAGGTGAACGACCTATCTACCACGCCAAGGAACTCCATGAGACCATGAAACCAAAAGAAGGTATAACCAACATTGTTCACCATAACATCTTAGCTCTACTAGCTATCACGATTGCTTTACGTCCGCATGAAAGCCGCGCCGCAGAACGTAAAATTTTTCTAGGGCCCTCATAAAGAAAAGCTACCAGAAAAGAGATAAATCGGGCAACATTCACAAATATTAATTTTTTTATTCTTTGTCGCAGCTTGTGGAAACTGTCGGAGAAGATCCCTTCGGAATTGAGTCTCCAACCAAAGATGACGACGATGACGCCTTCTTTTATGACCGACGTATTCGATCTCCTGCAGTCTGATACACGTTCATTGAACTTCGTGATACACTTTTAGTGTTTGACACTCGCGCCAGGGTTCGGTTAATGGAGATTAGTGTCCTTGAAGAAAACTCGTGACCTTAGGTTTGGATGCGTTTGACTTTTAGGAGAAGAAATGTTTATGTCTTCTTATTCTATGTCTTCTTATTCTATGTCTTCTTATTCTATTTCTTCTTCTATTTCTTCTTCTTCTATTTCTTCTTCTTCTATTTCTTCTTCTTCTTCTTCTTCTATTTCATCTTATATTCTGCTGTTTATTTCTTACACGCGTTCTACTTCTCTTGACTTTGCTCTATTTTCGATACTTGTTTTTAATCAGTTCTCTTTTGTTCTTTTTTGTTCTCTGTTATCTTATCTTTATATATTATATCAAGGTAATGGTCGCAATGTTTTTTCAGCGTCTCCGAATGGATGATGATGAGGATGAGGATGTTGGTAATGATAATGATGACAAAAGAGAGCTCTACAGAGATACACTGGTATAACATCCGATTCTAACATATATTTATCTTGGAAACACGTTGAACAGGGCTGTTATAGTGTCTCACTCTCAGTCCATGATTCGGAAGGTCCTCAGAAAATGACGGAGTTACTAATTGGTGGCATACATAGATGGGTCTCATCTTTTCTTTCTGCGATGAATAGTTAAACATCCGGTACAATATTAGACATGTATAGAACAGTATGCTGTATGTATTCTTGTGTTCCTGAAACAACATTAGATATGCAGATGACACTGTTCTTTTAGTAGAAAGTGAACATAAACTACAAAGACTAATAGACCAAGTCAATAAATTTCAAGTAATGAATATGGACTGGATATAAACATTCAAAAAACAAAAACTATGATAATCAGCAAAGACACAGAAGAACAGGAGGTAAACATAAACATACATGAAGAGAAACTACAACAAGTAAAACAGTATCAATATCTTGGACACATAGTCACAAATGATGGCAGATGTGAAACAGAAGTTAAAAGAAGAATATGGATGGCTAAATGTTATTTAAATAACATTAGGAGAATATTAACATCTAAAGAAATTATAAACAATTATAAAATACTAAATCTATTCTCTATTAATGTATGGCTCAGAAACATGGACAATGAACAAACAATTACACGACAGAATTGATGCCTTTGAGGTGTGAATATACAGAAAAATAGGGAGAACATGATGGAAGTAAAAGAAAACAGGCAAAGATGTTTTAAGAACACTTTGAATGAAGAAATAATTGTGAAATGGAATAAAATATAAAACAAATAAAACATTTTGGGCATATTAGAAGACATGACACCTTATTGAAGATCTTACTTGAGGGTACAGTCAAAGGGAAGCGAGCAAGAGGTAGACAGAGATAGAAAGGGGGATAGTAACATCACGAGATGGACAGGTTACAGTCTAGCAGAGTGCACCACCAAAACAAGAGACTGGGATGTTTGAGGTGTGTTGCAGTCAAACTTCTCTGCAGAGACTGCACTTGATGATGATGATGAGTTCCTGATACTACACAACAAATGATGACGCTTATATGTTGCTAGTAAACAATAAATGATGACGCTTATATGTTGCTAGTAAACAACAAATGATGACGCTTATATGTTGCTAGTAAACAACAAATGATGACGCTTATATGTTGCTAGTAAACAATAAATGATGACGCTTATATGTTGCTAGTAAACAACAAATGATGACGCTTATATGTTGCTAGTAAACAATAAATGATGACGCTTATATGTTGCTAGTAAACAACAAATGATGACGCTTATATGTTGCTAGTAAACAATAAATGATGACGCTTATATGTTGCTAGTAAACAACAAATGATGACGCTTATATGTTGCTAGTAAACAACAAATGATGACGCTTATATGTTGCTAGTAAACAATAAATGATGACGCTTATATGTTGCTAGTAAACAACAAATGATGACGCTTATATGTTGCTAGTAAACAATAAATGATGACGCTTATATGTTGCTAGTAAACAACAAATGATGACGCTTATATGTTGCTAGTAAACAACAAATGATGACGCTTATATGTTGCTAGTAAACAATAAATGATGACGCTTATACACCACTACACAACGTCTGCTATAATTTATTAGAAAGTCGGTTCAATATTGGTTATATATGAAGTGGTTTAATTTATGCCATTTTGGGTTCCTTTGTTTTACACAGATGATCATGTCAGCCAGATTGTTGATTTCTGAACAACGAAACTGGGATACTTGTGTAGTATGGATACCTCTCACCTTCTAGGAGTCCTATGGATGTCTTGACCAAGTCCTGCTCGAGTGCGAGGAAATACGCAAGTTGAAATGCTGATTAAAAGAGCACTTGCTGTGGGCACTTTGAATATGGACAAAGGTGAGATCTTATATGGAATACTGCATGGCTATTAATAAATGAGTAGGGACAAAGGTGAGATCTTGTAAGGAATACTGCATGGCTATTGAGAAATAAATATTCACTGGACGAATCATTATTTTAGAGACTACTGAAATGTGGGATCAAACGTAGGCCGGAGAAGGGCGAGAGTACGAATTATGACAGCTTTAAGAGTACATACTCCTCGCCAGCTGGTGACAGAACCTCATCATCATCATCTATGAGTAAGACAGGAGTGCAGTGACGCCAGTTCTTAAATACGTAAAATAACATATGGATGCGAATCATGGGCAATAAATGAACAAGATAGGGAAACATTTGAAGCAACAGAGATGTGGTTCTATAGAAGAATGTTAAGAGTATCATGGACAACAGAGATGTGGTTCTATAGAAGAATGCTGATAGTATCTTGGACAACAGAGATGTGGTTCTTTAGAAGAATGCTGAGAATATCTTGGACATGAGAGATGTGGTTCTATAGAGTTGCTGAAATCCATGATCGCCTGTGCCATTCGACGAGGAGATTGATGTTGATTCACGTTGTAATATTTCTGTCCTTAAATTCATATTTCTTGAGCCTACGCTAAACTTTCTTCATTTCTCACAGGAAACATATATTCATATTTCCTTCGTCAACTCTTAATTTCTTCATGTCTCTTCCTTCTCAGAATCCTATGCATTTTTAAAACTTTCTACATATTTTTTCTTTTTCTTCGTTCGTTCTCAAACTTCTGCAGATTTTAGCAGAAAGTTTTCGCCAGTGTGTTGTCGGGTACATAAAAGGCTAGCAAAGAATAATAACACTGCTACTTGCAATGCATGTCGTAAGAGGCCACTAAGGAGTTTGGCAGTGGAATTGACTTCCTCATCTAATATAGAGTTAACATGGCACAGTAGCCATGATGAAGTCGGGAATGTCAAGCCGATAGGGACATAAATCAAAGACAAGTGGTAAACCACGACAGAATGTATGCCGTTATCTAGACTGCGTCCTGCTAATAAACGGGAGTTTGAGAGCATCGTATTCCGTATAGTGTATCATGGTGTACAATTTCGCTACCATATCTGAAACTTTCGGTCCGGCATATCCGGTTGCTTCTGGGTCACTTTAAACCTACTATAGGATGGCACAGAGAACCTCTCCCCTGAAGCCTCCTTAATCGTTTCCTACAACCTGATTTGCACATGCATGCAACGTTGTTGTCGTTGTCGATATGCAAATCTTAATGAGTTGTTCTACTCTTGTCAGCACAATGAGTGCAACATGAACGGCGACCTCTCTTCACCTTGAACCTCAGGCTAGTCCAGACCGATAGGGACAACACTAACTTACTAACCCCTCTTTCACAGAGTCCAACAAATGGCTTATATCCAACACAATTGGCTGCTATTCATACCACGCGCTATCCATCTTTCACACTCCCGTAATCCACTTACAACCCCCTCTCCACTTCCACTCTTTCACGGTAACACCTCCTCATTCATTTCTCCGCAGCGGATGACAATACATGACCAGCAAAACTTAATCAGTTACCACATCTCAACCACAAATCGGCAACCAGATCGACCAAGGCACAATACAACCTTTGTCAGTTCCAAAGTACGCCTTTTGTACCATTAATCAGCTTAAAGGTGTATCCTCCCAAAAGAACACTAGATATTTGTTCCTAGGCTTGAGTTACGCAATGGGTGGGCACACGGGTGGAATTGATCCGTGTATTTATTGAAAGTTTACACCGGGTAACACTTTCCGCCGGTGTCAGCCAGGGATAAAGAAAAGTATACCCCAGTGATAATAAAGTTCTCACTAGACTCCAGTTTCGCACAGGTGAGAGGGCTGAGGTAATATATTTATAAGAAATGGATTCTAGTTAATCTGACAGCCTTATACCGTGTTACCAATTGGAGCTGGTTTGTTATTGCAAATACAGCAAAATCAGCTTATATCTATCTATCTATCTATCTATCTATCTATCTATCTATCTATCTATCTATCTATCTATCTATCTATCTATCTATCTATCTATCTATCTATCTATCTATCTATCTATCTATCTATCTATCTATCTATCTATCTATCTATCTATCTATCTATCTATCTATCTATCTATCTATCTATCTATCTATCTATCTATCTATCTATCTATCTATCTACCTACCTACCTACCTACCTACCTACCTACCTACCTACCTACCTACCTACCTACCTACCTACCTACCTACCTACCTACCTACCTACCTACCTACCTACCTACCTACCTACCTACCTACCTACCTACTTACCTACCTACTTACCTACCTACCTACCTACCTACCTACCTATTTATCTATCTATCTATCTACCTACCTACCTATCTATCTATCTATTTATCTATCTATCTATTTATCTATGTGTCTGTTTGCCTGTCTGTCTATCTGTCTATCTATCTATCTATCACCAAAATATAGAACAGATGTGGCATTTTATAATTATTATTCTTAGCTTGTTTGCAATGTATTTAGATGTTAATATTTTCCTCATGTCATTGAAGGTACATTTAGCCATTCCTATTCTTCTTTCAACTTCTGTTTCACATCTGCCGTCATTTGTGAATATGTGTCCGGGATATTGCTAATGCTCTACCTGTCGTAGTAGCCAGCTCAATGGACCTAGTTCAAATCCCGTATGTTACCTTCTAGTATTTACTGTATTATATTTGAATGCTGTTTTGACCAGATTCAATTTTTTACTCAAACTGCGAGTAGACGTTGAGTTAGCTGTACCTGTCAGATTCATATATTCCTCCTATTATGCGATTGCTCTCTAATAACCAACACAAAACTTCTCATGATTTCTGTCGAAGTGCGTCAAGTACGTTGTTCTGCTGTTTCACAGAGGAACTGAGTTATTTTGTGACTTCCTGCACAGTACAACCGTTTTCGACATGCTGTTGGTTCGGGCGAGCTTCCTTAGCCTGTGACAACCATAATGTCCATCGCCAAGCAATGGCCATGTATCGACTCGTCACTGTTACCATGGACGTGTTTCGACTCTTCACAGTGGCGATAGACGTGTATCTACTCTTGACTGATAGACTTGTATCGACTCTTCAGTGTGAGATGGACGACATTATCGACTCTTCATTGTGACCATGGACGTGTATCGACTCTTCACTGTGACCATGGACGTGTATCGACTCTTCACTGTGACCATGGACGTGTATCGACTCTTCACTGTGACCATGGACGTGTATCGACTCTTCACTGTGACCATGGACGTGTATCGACTCTTCACTGTGACCATGGACGTGTATCGACTCTTCACTGTGACCATGGACGTGTATCGACTCTTCACTGTGACCATGGACGTGTATCGACTCTTCACTGTGACCATGGACGTGTATCGACTCTTCACTGTGACCATGGACGTGTATCGACTCTTCACTGTGACCATGGACGTGTATCGACTCTTCATTGTGACCATGGACGTGTATCGACTCTTCACTGTGACGTTTTATTGCCCATTGTGATTTTGGACTTTACAAGTCAAAACATATTCCTGTATGGTAGTCATCTTTATTTCTTCTTTTCTTGTTAAACCCCTTTATCCCTTGCAGCGTTAGGTGTAGAAGAGTTCTCTGGAGATGGCGTTCTTGTGTGCTTCATATATGTTTGTTTTCGTTGATTACTTTATTTCTGTGATCAATCTTCTGCATGGTCTGCTCCTGGTTTTCTATCCTTCATGTCTGTATGTCATTTCATGTCATGGCTTTTTGAGGGAATTTATCTGATGGTAATCTGGAACCATGTCAAAAATACTTAATCTGTTGTCTTCTGATATAATCCAGGATTAACATTGTGTTTGTTAGTCTTCTGATGCTTTCATTTCTCATAACGTCTCTTGTTGTTACTCCGAGAATTTTTCGTTAAGTCATTTCTGCTGCAACAAGTTTTCCTTTGTCTTTTGCTGGTAGTGTCCACATTCGACATTGGTAGCCCAGTGATGGTATGATGAGTGTTTTATATAATGCTGTTTTTGTTGTTCATGTTCACATACTTGGTTTTAAAATAGAAAACATCTGTCTTACGATTTGGTGTGCTATGTTGTATCTATGTTGGATTTATGTGACAATCTTGGATAGACTGTAATCGGGGATTTAGACTTGGGTCGACTACTACTATCTCGCACGAGGTTTTCCCCTGTCGGTGAACTTGTCTCGCGTAATTAGACGCATTGTCCCTATGTCCGCCTATACTGAAACTGTTCTCATCTGTGAGCACGGTTCACGTACAGGAAGCACTTTACAGTAGAGCTTGGCTCGGGTTTGTTCTGCCTCTTAGCCGATGTATCATGCATCGACATTGTGAACACCTCGTCCAAGTCGCTATCCTTGTACTGCCCTCTCTGTTGAACATGAGGCAACCCGCTATCCTTGTACTGCCCTCTCTGTTGAACATGAGGCGACCCACTATCCTTGTACTGCCCTCTCTGTTGAACATGAGGCGACCCGCTATCCTTGTACTGCCTTCTCTGTTGAACATGAGGCGACCCGCTATCCTTGTACTGCCCTCTCTGTTGAACATGAGGCGACCCACTATCCTTGTACTGCCCTCTCTGTTGAACATGAGGCAACCCACTATCCTTGTACTGCCCTCTCTGTTGAACATGAGGCGACCCACTATCCTTGTACTGCCCTCTCTGTTGAACATGAGGCGACCCGCTATCCTTGTACTGCCCTCTCTGTTGAACATGAGGCAACCCGCTATCCTTGTACTGCCCTCTCTGTTGAACATGAGGCAACCCGCTATCCTTGTACTACCCTCTCTGTTGAACATGAGGCAACCCACTATCCTTGTACTACCCTCTATGTTGAACATGAGGCAACCCGCTATCGATGTGCTAACCTCTCTGTTGTCTATTGTCTTTCCTCAGGTGGGTGATGATTTATATTATCCACATTAGCCGCTTTGCGTAGGGATGGGAGGCTGAGTATTCGTTCTAAAGCCAGATGTGTCGCCTGGGTTGTGCCGAATTCAAGATTGTTGATGGTTATCGTGATGTTTTCTATCCAACGTTTTCGTGGTCTATCTTTCACTTTATGTCTGGATATTATTTTGTTATATGCTCTTATTGATATGTGGCTGGACTTCATTCTTTTAATGTGACCGACCCATTTTACTTGCTGTCTTTCAATATGTTCAATACATGATATTATACGTACTATTTTTTTTTAAATCTTTGTTTCTTATTTTATCTAGTTTAGCAACCATTGTCGCTTTTCTCAGACACTTCATTTCACAGGTAAAGCGAACGATTTTCCTCTGCTACGTGACTGTTGCAGTCCATGTTTGACATTGGTAGCAGAGTGCTGGTATAACAATTGTAGATATTATCTGTTATTTTATTTCCATCTTGTTCTTTGGGCGAAGAAGAAATGGTGAATGTTGGGAGGTTACTGTGTTTGCTTTATTTTTATTTCTTTTTCTAGTCTTACATTTTCGGGGAAATTGGGGGGGGGGGGGGTGCTGTCTAGATATTTAAATTCTTTGACCTGTTTCATTTTGGTGTTGTCTATTGCTGTATCCATTTATGTTTCATTTTTACCAATTTTCATAACTTCTGTTGTTTTTAAATTAATGTTCATATTGTATTTCTGACATGCTAACAGTAATGTCTGACATGCTAACAGTAATGTCTGACACGCTAACAGTAATGTCTGACACGCTAACAGTAATGTCTGACATGCTAACAGTAATGTCTGACACGCTAACAGTAATGTCTGACATGCTAACAGTAATGTATTGATGTGAATGTGCAAATTTACTTCATTTCGTAAATTAGACTGTGATCGTCGGCAAACAGTAGTTCGTTGATTTCATTATTTGTTTCCTCATCAGATTAATTTGCAATGCTGCTCTCTTTGCTGCCCTCTCACTGTATTCAATATGTTATCCTTCTTCCTTCTCCGGAGACTGGCTGACAAGTTACTATATTTGTGACGATACCCACCCATATCGGGAAAATGTTATTTGCTGCCCCTGAAATGCATTTGCATATCGGCTGATCGAGTCGGAATGCCTTAAGTCACTGTGTGAAGACAGTGCCGCTGTATGTGTCCAAGATATTACTTGTCTTTTTGCACTCAATTTTAAATCCATCTACAGCCTACGCATCCATGGACACGATCACTAAAAGTGTAAGCTAGGAACACAGCACGAGCCGCTGTATTTCACAGGGAGCACCACGTGAAGATGCTTTTTTGGATCCTTTTGATCTGCTAACACTGGATCCGCACTAGATGAATGCGCTACCTTGTGCACATCTGGCCAGGTTCAAAGCTCGTCTTCCAGCATTTGATTTTTAAAATGACTGTGATAATGTTGCATTAAAGGAATATTCAATCATTAAAGGAATATTCAATCATTTTTAATATTCAATCATTAAAGGAATATTCAATCATTAAAGGAATATTCAATCATTAAAGGAATATTCAATCATTAAAGGAATATTCAATCATTAAAGGAATATTCAATCATTTTTAATATTTAATCATTAAAGGAATATTCAATCATTTTTAATATTCAATCATTTTTAATATTCAATCATTAAAGGAATATTCAATCATGTTTAACTCTTGTAGTTTGTTATAAAAAGATAACTAACTTGTTTGACCTTGCATTTTATCACATGTAAATTTGTCCGAACCAATAGTTGTGCATATTTCACATGATCTATGCATTTGTTTACAATTGTTTATTTACCTAATGTGTGATTTCCATTTTGACGAGGACGATATTATTTTACCTGTTGTTTGAGTTTTTGCTACATTTTACAATCACCATTTCATGGCTGCTTTCTTTGAAATCGGTGTTCACTTCACTGCATCTAAAACTCCCCTGGATTCCCCCCATAAATTTTGTAACAATATGGAAGTTTCTTAAATGCAGAAAAATGATGTTCTTGAATGTGATGCGACAGTGGGTGTCATGTCTCCTTGTTCAAATCACTGAATACATATTTTTGTCAATGGATATTTGAGTGCATGATTTATTGTTATCTTGTCTCCAGTTTTCTTGTCATTATTTATTGTTTATTTCAAGTTCTAGATTAAACGACATCATTAAAAAGACATCTTTTTTATCACCCTTGACCTCCGAGCTAAGAGTGTCAAATTACCACTAAAATCGTTTAGGATCATGTAAAGACTGTGCAATATTTAGAAGCAACGATTATTATGAACTTTGTCGCAGGGTGCAGGACAATAAATTGCAGCTATGCGTGATGTGGTGTCGGTTTTCTAAGATTTTCTTTTTTGAGAATATGTGTGTTAGAATAGATTGATATTCAAAATCCGAAATAATAGTAAAGAGGCAGAAAACTGTGAATGGATGCTTGAGTAAGCATGACGGTTGTTTTTGTGAATTTTACGTTTTGAAGGTAGAGCTGCTTGACGCTCTACAATGAAAAAATGCGCAGAATCTTGTGAAAAGAGGAGAAATGGAGGATCTCAACAACGAAGAGTAGCTAGAAAGTATAAGGTAAACCAAAACACATTTACAGCGGTCATCCTATGCCTGAACTGTCCAATGACTTTTACGGCCAGAATAGGACGTACTAGCCATCTACAAACTCATAGTCAAGGGACATAACTCTAGTTGAATGTAACAAGTGGTGGTTGTAACAAATGGTCATCATTACATGTGAAGGAGGAACAACTACAACAACGTTTTCAAGGATGGATGTGAGGGTTTACAGCTTTCCTTCTCAGCCTATAGTCTCCGCAGTAAATAACACTGTATAAGATAAATATTAAGCCTGATTATGATAATGCGTGCGTGACAGGACGTCACTATCCTAGGATATCCTGACTCACTGATAGGACGCAGTTATCGTAGAACTCACTTACTGACAGGGATACCTCTCCTCAAGAACAAAACATGCATCATAAAGTTACGTCTACCTAACACAACCTGAGGCAACACAATCGAAGACAAGACAACCTGAGACAACACAACCTGAGACAACACAACCTGAGAAAACACAACCTGAGAAAACACAACCGAAGACAATACAACCTGTAACAACACAACCTGAGACAATACAACCTGAAACAACACACCTGAGACAACACAACCGAAGACAACACAACCTGAGACAACACAACCGAAGACAACACACCTGGAGAACACAACCTAAGACAACACACCTGAGACAACACAACCGAAGACAACACAACCTGAGACAACACAACCGAAGACAACACACCTGGGAGAACACAACCTAAGACAACACACCCGAGACAACACAGTCTTGAACTCTTCCATTTACTATAATACGTGTTAAAAATGATTGAATATTCCTTTAATGCAACATTAGTAGTTATATACGCATGACTTGAGACTTATTTGCGCACCATTACGCACCAATGCGCACCATTTAGATGGCTCAAAGAAGAAAGTATTGGTGCGCTGCGCACCATTGCGCACCATTTAGATGGCTCAAAGAAGAAAGTATTGGTGCGCACGCACCATTTAGATGTTTCAAAGAAGAAAGTATTGTTGCGCAACATTTAGATGGTTCAAAGAAGAAAGTATTGTTGCGCACCATTGCGCACCATTTAGATGACTCAAAGAAGAAAGTATTGTTGCGCCCCATTTAGATGACTTAAAGAAGAAAGTATTGTTGCGCACCAATGCGCAACATTTAGATGACTCAAAGAAGAAAGTATTGTTGCGCACCAATGCGCAACATTTATATGGTTCAAAGAAGAAAGTATTGTTGTGCTGCTCAGCAACACACCAACACACCAACACACCAGATTGTCAGCCAGTAGGATGGGGCGGCGCGAGATACCCCGACCCGATCGGTACCCCCACCGGTGGTGGGGGGCGCGCGGATCCCGGTTCTTCCGCTGAAAATTTTCCAGTGTTTTTAGGTACAAGGTGATACATCAAGGTCAATATCAGTGAAGATTTTAACCTGTGATTCACCTTTAGACTGATAAGCCAAGATAAAGAAAATGACACATACATCAGCTGAACTTGACGGTTTTCCATTTCCACGGAAACTTTTCCAGTGTTTTTAGGTACAAGGTGATACAGCAAGGTCAATATCAGTGAAGTTTGTAACAATTTTTTTTAACCTGTGTTTCACCTTTAGACTGATAATTCAAGATAAAGAAAATGACACATACATCAGCTGACCTTGTGTCGACCTCAACATTCTAATTATGAAACTTTTCCACATCAGAAATTTTGTCTCGTTCAGATTAGTGGACTATCGCACCCACATTTAAACCATGCGTTGTATTGGTTTATTTATAAAACAGGCGTGTGTGGTGTCTAATGAATGGCCGTGAAATGGTATTTCCATATAAATTAAACCAAGAAACAAACAATTCAACACGTTCAACGAAATATATGAAGAACCCGTTTAAATATATGCCTATGTAACAAGCTTTATATAAATACACATTGAAAATAAACTAACATCTATTTAACTAAAGCTGGTAGCATAACGATGGACTAGGACAGGTAAGCCAAACATCTGCAAACCATTAAAGCCCTCTGTAGATCAATTTAGTCCGTGGTCAGTGCACGGAAGCACATCGGGTGCCAATTAACCAGATAACCACGCTCACACTGAAACTAGTGTGCGCGCGTTTCTTTAAAACGACCGTTAAGATTATTTTTCTCTCTCTCTCTATCTCTCTCTTTCTCTCTTTCTCTCTTTACATATGTGGCACTTTATAAGCAGAGAACGTTTTCTGTTACTTATACAGCGTTTTTGTATTTAGAAACATATTTTTGTTAAAAAGCATATTATTAGTAATATTATAAATTATTATTATATACAAATAATTATTCGTATAATCACGTGTATTTTGAGATATTTGAACCTAGGAAAGAAAATATTCTTCTTCTGCTGGTGTAATCAAAGATTCTTCCCTTGTGTGATTATATTCAAGGGGGTCTCACACTGTAAAACATGAAGGGGGCTTTTAATGTTTTATATCTATTATGTTGAGTTATTTGTTTAACAACGACAATTGATAATACTCATAATATGAGACATGGCTAAGAAGAGTGTACCAAGTGACCTGTAAATGTGCTGAAGCATCCGAAGTGCTTAAACACCGGTTCATGGCACTTGAAAAAACAGCTAAATCAGCAGTATTTGTTATCTTGCCCGTGTCATGATCCGCACCGGTGAATCATCAATCCACGCGCGCGCTTAATCAGCACTAGCTTGACCGTGTCATGAACGCAGCAGACGCGTCAGTAACGCCCGTGCCCCCATAAGCACCATAAATTGTTACCCCGACCTGGTTATGGTGTGCACAACAGCCAGTTGTACCTAGTTAAAACTGGTTTTATCTAGTTATTTCCGAAATAGACAAGCCTGTAACAAAAATTTTTGCCGATTCAGCATTCGGCGCACTATAAATACCAGTGATTCTGAAATTATCCGCACTCTAAAAACCACAGTCCGACTGATAACAGAGCAGTGTGTCAGACCTTTGAACCTCAGATAAACAGTGTTTATATTCCAAGAAAATGGTGAGTTATATGTTTTAGTATGTATTAGTTTGAGCACATTTTGATCTTTATGCTATCGTCTTTTATATTGTATATGCTATATGTTGTCTATGTATATATATATACATATACTGTGTGTGTGTGTGTGTGTCTGTGTGTGTATGTGTGTGTGTGTGTGAGTTATATGTTTTAGTATGTATTAGTTTGAGCACATTTTGATCTTTATGTTATCGTCTTTTATATTGTATATGCTATATGTTGCCCCTGTATATATACATATACTGTGTGTGTGTCTGTGTGTGTGTGTGTGTGTAATATATACCTACACGTCTGGTTTAGGTCTATGTCGTGTCTGGATGTGTACTATTATATACGTCTGGTATGCATAGTGTATACATATCATAGGTGTTATAATTAATTACTATAAAAATTAATAATAGGCATTCATTAATTATGTATCTATTAATTAATTTATTTGTTATATAATATATAAATGATACAATATCTTATATAAATAATATAATATATAAAAAAAATATTAATTAGTGTTCATTAAATGATTAAACACATAGTTATTGAATTATTATTTATGTATGTATATAATACATATACACTATAATTATATATTTTTAATATTATGTAAATCCTAATCCCAATGTTATACAATCTATAATCTATGAGTTTTATTTATCTATGGTGTAAAGTCGTTATGGGCGTCTGACAATCTGTATTCTGTTCTTCCACAGGCCACTATCATTCCAGCAAGATTTGTTTGTACTGTTTGCAATAAAGGTTTCTCACGAAACGCCGATCTTAAACGACATGTGGGTAGTTCACACAATGGAAAACGCTACCCATGCCCAAGGTGTACACAAATGTACGCGTACCCGGCGGGTGTAACTCGCCATATTAAACACGCTCACAGCAGTGAAGTTATTGCCCCGTCTGGGGCAACACAAATGACTTGTGAATACTCGGGTCTGGTGTCTGATCTACAGGACACCGATACAATAACACCAGCAATGATTGATACGGTGATGGCTACACCAACAACGGGACTGTCGCAAACCACAGAGACAACACCTGATGTGATTTCCAAAAAACGACATGTAGAAACAGAGGGTGGGTCGGCTAAAAAACATAAATTGGATGATCTCGTCAGGCTACCGACTGATATTCAACAACTTTACAGAGACAATTGGGATACCATAAAAACTCATACACGCATACTTACAAAGATGGCACATTATACAATTTTTCATTCACCCACAGAACCCCACATAAACAACTGGCACGATACACTAATAACAATACACAATGCTCAAACTACACGCTATAGGATTAGTTTAACAAAGCACATCATTCTCCGCCACAAGGAGACCCTAGAACCTCGCAGTTTTCATGGTTCCACCAATAACGCCTCGGTGCTGGAGAGTCCTGTGATTATAAACAACCGATCGGACATGGATAGATTTATTAGCACTGTTAATGAACTCGACAATACCAAAGTCGGTCTAAGTGTGCGACCCGACACAAAGTATGAATTAGAGAATATTTGTGCCACCGAATTTTATCTTTATTTTCTATCTAACCATACTCTAGGCTGTTCTTTAGATACACTACCCCCACATATTACAAATAATAGGGGTATTAATATATTACAAAACAACAAAAATACAGGTACACCTTATCACGATAATCTCTGTTTTTTTCGTTGTTTAGCATTACATCACAAACACAACATTAGAGCACTCAACATGCCAACACGTAGTTTATTAAGTGACTGGTACACATATCAAGACATAGAACCACAGACCGATTTTTCTGGTGTAACCCTTGACCTTCTACCAAGCTTAGAAGACTGTTACCAACTGAATATTGACGTATACGAATTTGACGAGTTGAATGTCCTGGTGCACATAGTACGCAGCGGTAGCACATTTCCTAATATTATGTACCTCCTACAACATAAAGACCACTTTATGTACATCGATAATATTGATCAAGTTAGCCACTCCTTCATATGCCCCAAATGTGGGAAAGTCTGGAAAGACAACTTTATGCTCACCCGCCACGAGAAAACCTGCAAGGGCGGTATCAGCACTGGGGTCTACCCAGGTGGAGTCTACATCCCATACGACACTGTCTTTGAAGAGCTGGCAAAAATTCTACCACTCGAGTTGGTAGATACGGGTTATATCTATCCTTACAGGGCTACATTTGACTTCGAATGCTATTTTGACTCGTCTGATTGTGCTGCAAAATCAACGAGTAACACGACCTACATAGCAAAACACATCCCCATGTCGTGTTCTGTAGCATCCAATGTCCCTGATAAGAAAGACCCAGTCTGTTTCGTCAGCACAGGAGATCCTCAGAAATTGATCAATAGTGTGCTGAAGTATTTAGTGGAAATCGCTGATGCCGCTGGAAATCTCTTAAAAGAACGTTTTGCCGAACATCTCAAGGTCCTGCGTGATGGTGAGCATTTTTTAGAGTTGTGTAGACTCGAGGGGTATCTTGCGCAACTGCCTGTGATTGGGTTTAATTCGGGGAAATATGATGTTAATTTGATTAAACCATATTTCGCCCGGTATTTTTAAAAAAACCCCGGCGAAGATGGGGCCTTCGACTTCGCTGTCAAGCGAAATAATAATTTTATGTGCATATCCACGGAAAAATTAAAGTTTTTGGATATTGTCAATTACCTTGCCCCAGGTTTTAGTTACAGTAAGTATTTAGCAGCTTACAAGGTAGTCGAACAGAAAGGTTTTTTCTGTTACGAGTATGTAACAGATCTGGCGCAGTTGAAGGAACCCTGTTTACCTCCACACGCGGCCTTCTACTCAAAACTTAAAAATTCCAACATTTCTGTTGAAGAATATGCGTACTGCCAAAAAATCTGGCGGGAACATAAAATGACGAAATTGCTGGATTTTCTCGAGTGGTACAACAACAAAGATGTCGCTCCTATGCTGAAGGCCCTATCCAGCCAGGTTAAATTCTATGCTGCGATTGGTATTGATATGTTTAAGGACGCAATCTCTGTTCCGGGTATAACCCTCAGGTACCTTTTCAAAACCCTACCACGTGGTATAGTCTTTACGTTATGCGCCAAGTATGAAAAAGACCTACACAACATCATACGTCACAACATCACCGGTGGTCCGTCTATTATTTTTCATCGACACCATGAGGTGGATAAAACCAACATCCGCGGTGGTAAGGTGGTTAAGAGCATTAAGGGGTATGACGCCAATGCTCTTTATTTGTGGGCATTAATGCAGAAGATGCCCACAGATTTTACAATCACCCGAACACACGATGATGGTTTTAAACAACACAGGCGAAATCTGTACACCATTCAATGTAGGGAGTGGTTAGCTTGGATGGCTCACACGAGAAACACAGAAATTATCACCCAATTCAACGGTAAGGAACACCGTGTTGGTGATGCTCATATTCCAGTGGATGGTTATTGTACTATGACCCGCACGGCCTTTCAATTTCATGGTTGCATGTTCCACGGGCATCCCAACTGTCCAATCACCAAAGACCATGTCATCAATCCGGTCAACAAAAAACCGCTTGCTGATTTGTATTTGGCTACATGTAGAACCAGTCAAACGATAGCTAACGCGTGTGGTGGTGGTATTGTCGAGTGTTGGGAATGTGAGTGGCAGGCATTAAAAAAGACGGAGAAACGTGTCAGAGACTTTCTAGCAACAGCATTTACGAGGCAAAAACCATCCTACGCTAAATACACGAGACCCACACAAACCCAAATTATTGCAGCTGTTGTTGATGGTTCGTGTTTTGGGCTTGTTGAATGTGATATTCATGTCCCAGAGGCTTTGAAAGCGTATTTTTCGGAGATGACACCCATCTTTAAAAATATTGAGGTCAGTCGGGCAGATATTGGCCCACTGATGGAGAAATACGCAAATGATAACAAGCTATTGACCACACCTCGTCGAACACTTATTGGGAGCTATATTGGTAACAAAATCTTGTTGGCCACACCCTTGCTAAAGTGGTATCTGGCTCATGGTCTAGTAGTTACATACATCTATCAGGTTATAGAGTATGAACCGGTAGCCTGTTTCAGCCAGTTTGGTGATACTGTTACTAGAGCTCGTCGTAAGGGTGATCTCTCCCCATCCGCTTCTATTACAAGTGATACTATGAAATTACTTGGGAATGCGGCTTATGGAAAAACACTCACCAATAAAGCTAAACATGCTAAAGTGGTGTATGTGGCCCCTACAGCGACCGACAAGTTGGTCAATAGCCCTTACTTTAGGAAGATGGTCGAGGTTGGGCCTGATCTATACGAGGTTGAGTCACGGTATCAGCACACGAAGTGGGATTTACCCATCCAGATTGGTTTTTTCGTGTACCAATACGCCAAGCTTAGGATGCTTGAGTTTTACTATGACTTTCTCGATAGATTCGTGGACAGGGGTGATTTTGAGGTGACAGAGATGGATACGGACTCTCTCTATTTAGCCCTATCTGCGGACAGTCTACATGACGTCATTAAGCCTAGCATGAAGGCCGAATATCGACGAGTCTACGATCAGTGGTTCCCTAGGGAAACCTGTCAGCCTCATATAGACCTCTTACTCGACCCGCCTAAAGGTTTCCCCGGTGCATCGAGGCTAGGCTATTCGATAAACGAAAGCCAGGGTTATTCAAGCTCGAATATGCTGGTATAGGGATGATCTCACTATGCAGCAAGACATATCACTGCTTTGGACCCTACGACAAGACATCGACAAAGGGTCTAAGTAAGATCCAAAACAAATTTGACGCAAAGACATTTTCCGACGTCCTGACAACCAGACAGAGTAGTGGGGGTAAAAATTTGGGTTTTAAGACGACAGAGCCAGCTGTGTACACTTACGAACAACATAGAGCATCACTTTCATACTTTTACATAAAACGACAGGTGCAAGCAGATAATGTCTCAACTACACCCCTCTCTATATAACTATCCTTTTACTCGTACTTGGTGTCGGGTTTTGTGTATATAATATCATAATGTATTGGTTATATCTGTAAAAATATGTACGCTCTTTTCATAATTTTGTGATCTTTAGAAATGTTTATGTATTTATGGTATTTATGCAATTGTACATTTTCTATTTGATAAATTTATGCTGTATAAATGATACACACTCGAAATGTTTTATGAAAATACATACCCATTTTTGATATTGTATAACTTGGCACGTACCAAAATATAAAAAAAAAAGTACGTAAATAAAAGTATTTCATATGTTTAACCATTTTTGTTTGTTTTATATTTGTATGTTTTAAATGCATATGTCGCCCGAGTCTAACACCCACCACTTAACAGGTTCTTGTCTGTTTTCTGACCCAAAAACCACGCTTCCCATCCTGCCCTGTATCTGACCCCTGGTGTAACCCACATCTCGTGGAGTGGATCTGGTTTTATCTGAATTTCTTGACCTGCGGATAACTTCTGGTGTTTAGTTGATGTTCTTGCCCTCTGGCTAATGTATAAGGTCGTGACCTGTGGATAACCTTGGCCCTCTTGTTTGAGAGATGATTCTTTGTAACAAGTTAATGAAACACACACTACAGACAGCACGGTAAACGAGAACTTGAAAATACTTGACAACAAATTGTTTCAGAGATATAAAAAAAATATTTATTCATGAATCGTGTACATTTTTCAAAATAAATAAGAAAAAAGAATGTTCACTGTATAATTCACTGTTGATAAAGCGGGGCCAAAACAGGTTGTGTTCTTTGTCTCTTGGCTGGTTTGGGTTTGTTGATATTTTTCTTTTCTAGGGCTGATACCGATGGTTCAGGTACATAGACAGGTTCGTAATCCGGTGTGAGATACATCTCTAGGTTACCACAACCATATGGGAATGAATCGTCATAGGTGTTTGAAACTGGAGCCGATGAATCAATGTACGTGTTTGAAACTGCAACTGTTGAATCGTCATATGTATTTGTAAGTGGAGCATTTGAAGTTTGTTTTGTAGGAAAAACACTGGAAATTCTATCAAATTCATTCAGAATAACATCACGTAGTTCTACTAGATCGACGAAATCTTGGCGACTCATCGTGATGCCTGTTTTAGTAGGAAACTTTATGTGTGTATCACCATAGTATCGGCGAATCTGAATAAGAGGTTTCTTGAAGGATGATACAGCCACTGCATTAACACCATTACCTAATGGTTTAATCATATCGTTGGTTCTGGAAAAGTATGTAACTGGTGAAGCCATCTTCTTGATACAACTGGCCTTGGAAATATCACTTCTAGACTGGTGGTGCGATGTGAGGTTTATATCAAGTGAACTTCTTATTTATACACACAGCGGCGGCCGGAGCACCCCACGCGCGCGCGGCGGCCAGGCTTCCGATTGGTCGCGTCACTGCCATGCCTCATGGATGACCCCACGCCAGTATGGCGTTTCTAGGTCACAGGGGCTGCCAGATTTGATTAATGACTCATGGCGTGGGTACACTGTGGTATCTAGGTCACAGATGTTGTACTCGTGACTTTTGTTTGACCTGGTTCCAGACTAGGGCGTATACAAGCTTATCATTTTTCCACTGTTTGACCGTGAAAGGTCGCAACACACATGCCATGGACGCACCGCGTGCTTTTAACATTAAGAAATACACAACGTATAAGCCGCAAGTAGAACTCAACAAATCTTGTAGTACTCTCGGGTTCTAAACATAAGGTCTATTTGAATTTCTTTCTAGAAATTTGATAATCTCTGAATGTCTGGGTGGCAGGCCAAACGAATCAAAATATGTAAATGTTCCAACACCATCGTAATAAATTGCCACCCAATGGGATCCCGGTCTATAACTGGGGTCTGTATTGACAACAAAAGCAGCTGTCAGAGTTGGGTCAATGTATCTCGGTAACGTATCCACTGGTACGACTCGTACTAAACCGAGGCGACGAATCCAGATATCCTGTATTAATAGCGCATAGATTTGGTTAGTGTTCATTCTCTCAAGCTAAAAAGTCTGTAAGAATTGATCTGGTCTTGGATACCTCCAAAACACTGTCAACTTCAAAGTAAATTAAAACTTGAATAGCCGATGCGGTCACGGTGGCGAATTTCAGTTCAATGGCCAGTGGCCCAGTCTTGGCCATCTCAAATTGATCACCATCAAGCAAGCTAGGGGTCAGATCAAAAGCGTAGAGATTATAACCATGTTTAAAACCTCTAACGTCAATACCATTTCCAGCATCTTTACCGACAAAACCTAGGGCTGTTAGACTACCAAAGAACGCCCTGATGTACTGATCATTGGCGTAATTAATAGTCAGTGGTTTACCACTCACATTTCTACCATCTACCAACAGGTTTAAATACGTCAGATCAAAATGATGAAAATTGAATGGATTTTTCTTCAGATGACCGTTAAAGGCACCAGCATCAACCAAACCAATAACGACTCTTGTGGGTGTCTGTGATAAAAATAAATTGTCTTGAACGTGTGATAGCATCCCATTAGGGATGGAAAATGTTTTCAAACCAACCCGTTTTATCGGGTACTTGGCATTACCTCGCATTAAGGCTTTCTCGTGGGCTAGTGAGATGGCTGGATTAAGTTTGACTTTTCTAAGTACTAGCGCTGCATGGGTGATAACACTTTTGTAACCAACGGTCCCATCTGTAGCCATCAGGTTGAAGACATCTTTAGATGGTGTTAGCTTGATCTTTACATCCACACCATTCAACATATATCTGTCTTGGGCGAAAATATCAGCGTGTAATTTACCCATCATATCCATTTCTTCACTCGCCGTTGCCAGTTGGCGGCGAATTTTAAAGCCGTTATTCGTATCCCCCTGCGTATCTTCATGGGTTTTTGGTGTATCTCTGTAGTAGAGGGCGGCACACAAATGACCCTTTTTAGCATCATCACCATAATTCAAAGTAGCTTCAATATAAGCTCGGTAAGGGTACGTGTTTTCGCTAGCTGTGATAAGAGTGTCGTTCAATGAAACGTCGACTTAAGAAAATAAACTGTGCATGTAATAATTCACAGGACCAACTTCAGTATTGGGTGGTAGACTATCACCGTTGGGTAGTGTCACTTTGGTTCTTACGTGTAAAAAGGTGTTGAAAAGATCCAGGTAATCTTCACTATTACCCAAAATAACAAACTCGATGGGTGCCCCTGGCGCTAAGGCAGCCAGGGGATGAATTTCCACGTATTGACCCTCGTCAACAGCCGTTTGGGTTGGTGGTACACTAAACAAATCAAGTCCAGAATGAAGACATTCACACGAGTTGGGATGAATGAGAGCCATTATGCGAATATGTCTCGGGTCTTGTTCTGCTTGGAATGAGCTCTGTGTCGTTTAGCGGCTGGTTTTATTCTTTTCCGGCTGGGTACACCAGGTGGTGTTGGTCGTTTTCGATGTCTAATACCACGACCTGATTGGGTAACGTGGTCGACAGCACCAGCCAATAGGCGCTGGCCAGCTTCTTTGGCTCTATCTCGCATAGAATCGCGAATATTCCCACCACTTAAAGCATCCTGGGCCACTTGTAAACCAGAAGTGACACCTTCTCTAAGTAGAGCTTTACCACCTGTTTTTAACCAGGGTAGTACCATTCTACCCAGACCGCTAAAGAAACTACCTAGTCCGTGTCCTTTTTGATGTCTACCACCGACAAATACGGGTAGCCCATTCCCAGCTTGGTTACAGAAAAATTCCTCATATAGCTTAGGATTTCTGTGGATTGTTGCGTGTCTAACCATTGTTTACTCCAAGTCAAACCGTTTGCGAGAACGAAAATGAAGTGTCACCGTTGACGTCCCAGCTGTAAATGCGATCTTCTTGCCTTGGTCTGTGGTTAAAAGGATTTCAACGATATCAAACGAGAAGCGACTCAGAGGTGCATAATGGGGTTTATCATAGATTCGAAACACTGAGGTAGCTGTCTTGTCCAATATGGGTACAGAGCGTAATAGTGGGACCATCGCATCACCCACTGAACGCGCCGATACAATGTCTGAATACACGTAGACATTTTTCATATCGCGATCCATATCGACCATATCTTGACTGGTTCGATCTGCGTCGTCATAGGTCAGACGTGTTTTTGGTAGTGCTAAAATGTTTTTCAGCGTCTCACTCAGGGCAAGTTCAGTACCTTCATCGAGAATCTTAATTGTGGCTCTCTTTGAAGCTTTATTGTAATAAATTTTCGCAATACGACCAGCATTGGTCAGCTTAGAATTGAGTTCGTAGATAAAACCCTCTGGTGAGTCGTATAGACCGGCCGGCATAGTTATTACACCGTTCAGGTTATTAGATGGTGGGTGGACATATGTCAACCACACCTCACCATCAAGAACGTTGAAATATGTGTTTGGAAATTGAATTTCAGCTAGACCCACCTCATATTGGGAATTCATCTCTATAGTTTGTGGAAGTTTGACAAAATAATGGCTGGGGTTATTGTCCTGATAAATGTTCATTGAAGAATTGCTCGGTAAGGTAATGTAGAAACTCATCCTAGCTTTGGGTTTGGTAGCATGTATCCCAAACAGCTACTCAGTAAGGCGATCCAGATCTTGGCGCCAGGTGCATCGAGGTCGACTCGAGACAGATTAAATAATGAAACACCAATCACCACATATATAATAATCATTTGACAAAGGAAAACAATTTCTAAACGTGGGACCAGTTTACCGAATAAGACCCAGAGTGATGTTCGTACCCCTGCTCTTTCTTCTTCTGGCCGTAATACCGTTTCAACTTGCTCAATTTCCATTAGTATCTTGTAATGTCTGTGGCCGACACCCAGGAATTGAATGAAGAATTATAGCCGAACCACTTGACTAAATACTGTTTCCGATGGCCAGCCCCACGTTCTTCTAGGACTGTTTCGATACGAAACGTTGATTTGGCACCAACTTTTTGAAGTTCTTCTTTGTAAAAGGAACCTTGCACTTCTTCACCCGCATCATCTTTGATCGTATAAGTTATAGGTGTTGTCGGTTGTATCTGACTGACGGTAAACAGTTCTTCTGTCCACGCAGGTGTATATCCTTTTTTAAAATTGTGTCTACCTAGCCCGATTCTCACCCTATCACCAACATTGAAATATACTTTTCTGTCTGTTGGTCGCTCTCCATATAACGTATTCCACACTTGGGCTTGATTACCCGTATGAACTTCTACAGGTGCCATCCGAATACTCCTATGATACGAATAATTATAATTTCGAAGCAAGGCGTTTATCACATCTACATAACGAGGTTTATTGATTTTAGTGAAATATCGCCACATTTTCTCCTTCAATGTACGATTGAAACGTTCGACAACAGCTGCTTTGACATCTTCATTTTCATTTGTGAAGAAATGAACACCGTTGTCTTTAAGAAACTTGAGAAATGTTTTATTGGTAAATTCCGAACCCTTGTCGGTTTGAAAATTTATTGGTTTTCTTTGTTCTAAAATACTACGCACAGCTTCGACTAAAGCTTTTCCAGTTTTGTTCTTGATCGGAACAGCCCAAGCGAATTTACTAAACACATCTATACACGTCACCAAATACGAATATCCATCGTTGTAGTTTCTTAACTTTGTAAGATCAATTAAATCAGCTTGAAACTGTTGGTCTATACCACCTGTTATGGTTACACGTCTTTTAAAGCGACGCCGAATAGGTTTATGTAAAGTGTAAGTATCCTGATGACATAACCAGTCTTTGACTTGTTTTGTTTCAAGTTTGGTGGTACGTTTTAAACCACTAACACCACCATACGCTCCAGCTTTCTTAGGATTGTAGTAATGGCGCGACAACATTTTGTCTACCATGATTCCCAAATGGGTGTTTTGGTAGGCGTAGGAATTTTACTTTTCCTTTTCTTCCTGAGCATACGTTTAGGTGGTTCGGGAGACACTTCAACCTTGTCTGGAATTTTCGGTGCTGGTTCCTCAGTTTTATGGAGTGGTTCGACAGGGTCCGTCAGAGGTGGTTTGTTATGTGCTAGTTCTACCGGTGCCAAAGAAGGTGGTTTGAAGTCTAATAAACCCAACGGTCTGTTTTTGTACTGGTCAAGTCGAATCAAATACTGTTGTAATGTTTGCTGGTAAAGTCTAGCTTTATCAGCGTTAGATAAATCAGAACGATCTAAGACATCACGCATCTGGTGATCCAGATCACGCATGTTATCCGTTAAACTATCAGGTGGTGTGTACGTAGATTTTTGCTGTAAAGTTTCTAGTACCCGTGGATCGATCAGCAACATTTTCTTGGCCATTATACACCCAAAAGACTACCCAACACACTCAGGACAGGTTTCAGTAACGCGCCTATGAAACCACCTTGTTGAAGAATATGTTTCCTTCTTTTCACAGTAGTCTTTTTGCGAGTGAGCAGTCTGAGATTAGTCTTGTGCCGTTGCAGTCGGGTCTTCTGATGCTTGGTAAGTCGAACATGTCCTTTTAAGATATTGTGGGAACATTCACACAGGGTGCGTATGAGAGCCGGTGATGCTGTTTTTATTATACTCTTCACGACAGCTGGTTTTGCACGACACAGGGTTTTTAACATTGGGCCGTGACGTCTCAAAGTGTCAGTCATTTTTATTTTGGAACGTATACGACTTGGTTTTCTCCAGGAAATATATGACTCCGCAATCTCAAATGATCAGGTGTTGCCTGTCTGAGATCTATCAACAAATAACCATGTGGGGACGCTGTCGCGTCTTTAAAACTATCTTGCACATAACTATTCTGACCGGGGTACATTTGCTTGGCCAAATGTATAATTTGTGACCCATCACGCGGATTCTTGAATAGTACAATGTAGTGTGAGTTCAGACTTATGGTTCTGTGTTCTTTGTTTTTACCAAACAAATTCTGCACAATATACAACACACTCAGACTCCGATGATGACTTCCTTTAGTGAATAATTTAGTAACGCGATCATCTGTTTCACTCATCAAATCATCAATAACCAACAGTCTTGGTTTATCACCATTCCATTGCTCCACGTCTGGTAGGCCTTCAATAAATTTAACACCCGGCATGGTCTCATACGCAACCTGCCACGCCCCATAACACCAGATAATTTCCTCTGGGCTCGGATCCACCAGCTCGTGCACATATTTTAAGAAATTTTGCACAAAAACAGTTTTTCCACACCCACTTGGACCAGCAATCATAGCTGTAAAAGGATGTTTCCAGCTTGTATCCATTTCTATTAATGAGCTCTTTTTGTTGTATATATATATATATATATATATATATCACAAACACAACACCCCGGTCTGTAATACCACAAGACAAATATGAACTAGCTAAATAACCCAGTGGAAAATTTTCAGCGGAAAAACCGGGATCCGCGCGCCCCCCACCACCGGGGGGGGGGGGTACCGATCGGGTCGGGGTATCTCGCGCCGCCCCATCCTACTGGCTGACAATCTGGTGTGTTGGTGTGTTGGTGTGTTGCTGAGCAGCACAACAATACTTTCTTCTTTGAACCATATAAATGTTGCGCATTGGCGCGCAACAATACTTTCTTCTTTGAGTCATCTAAATGTTGCGCATTGGTGCGCAACAATACTTTCTTCTTTAAGTCATCTAAATGGGGCGCAACAATACTTTCTTCTTTGAGTCATCTAAATGGTGCGCAATGGTGCGCAACAATACTTTCTTCTTTGAACCATCTAAATGGTGCGCAACAATACTTTCTTCTTTGAACCATCTAAATGGTGCGTGCGCACCAATACTTTCTTCTTTGAGCCATCTAAATGGTGCGCAATGGTGCGCAGCGCACCAATACTTTCTTCTTTGAGCCATCTAAATGGTGCGCATTGGTGCGTAATGGTGCGCAAATAAGTCTCAAGTCATGCGTATATAACTACTAACATTGTCACAGCCATTTTAAAAATCAGATGCTGGAATATGAGATTTGAACCTGGCCAGAGGTGCACAAGGTACCGCATTCATCTAGTGCGGACCCAGAGAATTTCATTCTCCGGACGACATCCTGCTAATCTGCAGGTGTTTGTGATGAACGCAGAAGAAGAAGATTGACTACAGAGTAAAGATGACGATGCTGGAGGTAATAAGGCGCATATAAAGAACGACAAAAGAGGGTAGCAAGGGGTGAGAGGAGAACGTGCGTCCTCAATGGAAAGTTTGAAAAATCATATAATCAGCCTCTGCAGGGACTTTGTGTCTACATACTCTTGAATGACTGCTGGAAAGAACAGACCACTTACGGGAATGGTTCGTGTTCCACGATGCTAATTTTCAGTCAAGAATCAAGACGACGACGACGATGATGAGAGTAATAATAATAATAACAACACTGATGATGTAGAAATCCTGGTAGCTCTTGAAGGCACATAACCGTTCTGATAGAATCATAGGTGCTTCTCAGTAGAATAATCGAGGTAATAGCAGAACTCGTGTAAGGTTTGTTTGTCTCAGGTTGTGTAGTCTCGGGTTGTGTTTGTCTCAGGTTGTGTTGTCTCAGATTGTGTTGTCTCAGATTGTGTTGTCTGAGCTTGTGTTGTCTCAGATTGTGTTGTCTCAGATTGTGTTGTCTCAGATTGTGTTGTCTCAGATTGTGTTGTCTCAAGCTGAGAGTACCAAAACTACACTTCAAGATTGTCCTGAGTATGAAACAATGAGGCACCATATTGGCCAGAGGAAACAACACTAGAATCAAAGCTCTATCGGACACTGTATGAACTACAGAAGACAGTGAGTTTTATTCTGGAGATAGAATTACAGATATAGACATGTTTCGTGTGAACGAAAGAAGAAGAAGAATTCAGAAGACAGATTTTCAGATATAAACATGTTTCTTGTGAATGAAAGAAGAAGAATCATCGTCATGATTATAATGTTTATTATTACTATCATTATCCCTAACAACAGGTGTAAATCTACAAATGACGATTGAGAAGAAGATCAATATGTGTATGACAAATAGGCCTACAACCGCGCAGACAAATCATTGAGTATAAAACACATTGGTTCCCGCTGCTGTAACGATGATTTGAGGAACGCCCATGATAAAATAAAACTAGTCAGCCATTGATGATCGCGCATGCATACAAGACTGATACAAAGCATATCATCAGCTTCTAATACACCCCTTCTATAAAGACACAATATAGCACTTACTCACCTCGCAGTGTCCCCGGACCATCTGTGAACATGAGACACGCGCATCCTCAAAAACTCGCACATTAAAACTATATTCGCATTCACCATGCACCAATTAGCACATTATCTTGAAATTGTGCGCTTTTTAGCGTCACATTAGTCGACACAGTTACCATGGAAACAGCTCAACTAACACTACACTATTATAACAAACATATACTTCGAAAGATCTTTAACAGAAACATATAAAGATATATATTTTTTTCTTGTTTTTTTACTTGTTCATTACTTTATTGTTTTTCATGCCAGGTTCATCTTTGCTTGCGAAGGAGGAACACCATCATCATCATCATCATCATCATAACAGAGACACGATGGTAAATATTATACAGCTGTTGTTCGCCCATCACAAGCGATACCCCCATATGTTAAACCACTTTATGTTATTCTGTTCCATGTATGACTTTTGTCTATGACTTCGTGACTGGCAAGTCATACTGTAGAAGCACAGGTCTCTAGACAGTTCGGTCATGGGATAATCACTTTCGATGCAGTGATTATATAACTATATAGGGTGTCTCTAAAGTCGTTGTGCACTGACGCCACACAGATATATACTAAATACTTATACTTTGTATGAAGTAATGTTAACATCAATATAAATAAGAGCTCATTGACCTGGTAGGCACCCGGTATTTACTTTCCGAAATGTAATCTCAACATACAAGAAAAAACGTAAGGAAACTAAGAAACGTGTGTATTGAAAAGAAATAAAGTAATCGTTTAAAATTACTTTTGGTGTTCGCAACCTGTTTTTAATTAGAAATAAATAATGGCAACTATGATTCTTAATGTGCAATTTAGATATAAAAATGGTCGCAGATGGTACGAAAAGTAAAGAAACAAAGAAATAATACAATAAAGAACTATGAAATGAAATCACAAATTTGGGTTTATTTACTGTATTATCAAGATTTATGTGTATGTTGTTACCGTTATTGATAAAGATGTTTTGATCGTAACGTAGAGTTAGTTCCCTGGTGTTGCTGAACAAACACAATTATTTCGAATTGTGATCTTTTGGAGTTATTTAGAAGGTGCAAGTTGGGGAAAACAAGTAGAAAATATGTCATGCAGAATTATGTAGAAACGCATAAAAAGCATATAGACCCATTTCAGGGTCGTAGATACGTCGTGGGTAACAGGGTGGATGGAAATATAAGTGTGTGTGTGTTTGGGGGGGGGGGGTAATTTAAAAATTGCCATTTACGCGATTTTTGTGGAAAAATCACGTTCATAATTTTAGTGAGATTTATGACAATGTATTTTTTCCCCCAGGTTAATCATTATTTGAGGGAGGGGGGGGGGTTAAATTCTTAATACTAATTATTATATCTTAAATGAGTATAGATTCGAATCCATCTCCTAAACTCCAAACCGACCATATATATATATATATGGATATGGACAAGTTACAATAAGACATAGACATATATATATCGTATCATCTGCATCTGATAAGAAAAAAACTGGTGCCAATTTTAGAATCAGCAGGTCGAAATATCCAGAAATGTGTCTAACATTTGAGGCAGATGGAAATACCCAGAAACATGTCTAACATTAGAGGCAGATGGAAATACCCAGAAACATGTTTAATATTTGAGGCAGATGTCCAGCATCTTTTACATCTGCACAATCATCAATTATTATTCTTCCTATCTACAATCATCAACTATTGTTCTTACATCTACAATCATCAACTATTGTTCTTACATCTACAATCATCAACTATTGTTCCTACATCTACAATCATCAACTATTGTTCCTACATCTACAATCATCAACTATTGTTCCTACATCTACAATCATCAACTATTGTTCCTACATCTACAATCATCAACTATTGTTCCTACATCTACAGTCATCAACTATTGTTCTTAAGCTATAATAAAATTTCTGAGACACTATTCCCCTTCTGTTCTCATACCAATTTACTACAAGAAAGTCAAACCCTGCCATACCAGCCTACAAGACGGAGACCGGCGATCGGTTTTTAATTCGTGTCACGAATTTGGCATGGACATTAAGTGCGTGCAAATTGGGATCAATGGAGTGTCAGATGTTTTTGGTAGTCTCAAATCGACATGTCTTCCCTTGTGGCCTTCACATTTTTTTAGAGTCGAGGGAGTGATGCTAAATAAACATGTAAAGAGAGACTTAAGAAGAGTTTGTCTTGTGCATGCTTGAGAGGCGTCCCCTCAACACATCTGTTCAACATATACACAAAAAACATCGTACGAATATATGAAAAGACCCACGTTATGAAAGTTTCAAACCCTTAACATCGGAGGAGAATTCAGAAATTAGGTATGCAGATGACGTAACATCCTAATATTAAGGAGTCCCACATGTTTTGATGACGTGACCCCTAATATCAAGGAGTCCCACAGGTTTAGATGACACAACCCCCTAATATCAAGGAGTCCCTCAGGTTTAGATGACGTGACTCCTACTATCAAAGAGTCCCACAGGTTTAGATGACACAATCCCCAATATCAAGGAGTGCCACATGTTTAGATGACACGACCCCTAATATCTAGGATCCCCATAGGTTTAAAACACATGATTATGTCAGTTAAACATCATAGCAAGGCACAAAATGTTTTCCTCAGCGCAAAAGAGAATTCATATCAAGGAAATGATCTCAAACCTACAATATTCATTGATTAAAAGAAAAGAGAAAATGTCAGCAAATTTGACTATCTCTGATCAAATACCTCATCAGCACCTCATGATGTTGCCAAGCAGAGATTAAAAAAAAAGATTAGCACTGACGCTACAAAAAAAAAACATCACAGATCAAAAATTGATGGCAAGGAGCAAACAGAAAAACAAAGTTACACCTTTGAAGCAGCTATATGTTTCCAGTGGCAACATATGGCCATGAGACGTGGGCAATGACAACCACAGTGGAATTGAAAATATCGGCATTTGAAGTTAAATTTTATATAAAAATTCAACGAATACCATGGACAGAAATATAAACCATCACAGACGTCCCCAAAGATCTGAACATAGAAGAAAACTGGCTTCTCAAAACTGTCAAAACACACAAACTAATATATGTTAGATATATAAGAAGACACAATGGTTTAGAAAGAATACTCATGGAGGAAACAGTTCCGGGTGAGAGAACAACAGGCAGACCAAGGCTATTGAATGATATCAGGATATCGGCAGTACAATGTGTATCGAAGACCTTCTTAACATTATAGTAGAAGAGAAACGACAACTTGCACAAAACCGAAAGGCTTACATATTGGCAGTGAGGACAACGTTCTGTAAATAACACGTCACGTAGATGATGGAGGCATATTGTCAGCCTGTGCCCAACTTTCGTTAGTAACCTTCAATGACAAGCCTGAAAATAACGCAGCCACGTAAGCGGGGGTGCTGAGGTCAAGGCACTAATATGAGAGAATGCCTATGATTCAAATGTTGTGATTTACACGGACGGGTCGGTGATCCGTCACCAGCGATGTGCATGGGCCTGTACTGTCAGATCAATAGGGAAAACAGGACACGAAGCCAGTGGTGCCTTTACCACAACAACGAGCAGTTTAACTATGGAAGTATTCGCCTTAACGCAGGAACTTTACTGACTGGAGTCGCAAACCTATTCCCATGCTTGCATACTAAGTGATTCACTGAATATGATTCAGAAAGTCAAAACAGGTGATGTACATAGGGAATGGGCGGAATCATTGGAGAGAGCTAAAATGTGGGCATCCCTACGAAAACTCACGCTATTTTTTTTACCTCCGACATGCGGGCGTGGAGGGAAACGAACGGGCCGACAAATTAGCTAGTCTCGAGGCCACAATAGACGGACAGCCTATGGACCGAGCAGACATACTCACTGCTCTTCGTGAGTCCTCACGATCAGAGGATTTTGAGATGAATAAGCATCAATATCAAGAATGCAAGAATTGGGAGTGAGGATGGACGTGGCCCGAAGAGAACACCAGACACAGATTTCAAAAGGAGTTGTGAACCAATAAACAACCGGAACAATCAGCCGATATACCCTGACAGAGTTACTGAAGCGGAGATAGGAGCACCTATGAACGTGTCCGGTGTGCGAAGATGATAATCAACATACCTAATACCTATTACGACAGTGGCCATATTTTCTGCACTCTTAACCAGAATTCCAGACCCCTAGTGTCTCATTATACACGTGTCCTTATTCAGGTCGATGAAATATCTAATGTCCTCAATCAAAAGAATCGTGTCCTCATTAAGATCTATGAAAACACTCATTTCCACATTAAGATCTATGAAAACACTCATTTCCTCATTAATATCTATGAAAACACTCATTTCCTCATTAATATCTATGAAAACACTCATTTCCTCATTAATATCTATGAAAACACTCATTTCCTCATTAATATCTATGAAAACATTCATTTCCTCATTAATATCTATGAAAACATTCATTTCTCATTAAGATCTATGAAAACATTCATTTCCACATTAAGATCTATGAAAACACTCATTTCCTCATTAATATCTATGAAAACACTCATTTCCTCATTAATATCTATGAAAACACTCATTTCCTCATTAATATCTATGAAAACATTCATTTCCTCATTAATATCTATGAAAACACTCATTTCCTCATTAATATCTATGAAAACACTCATTTCCTCATTAATATCTATGAAAACACTCATTTCCTCATTAATATCTATGAAAACACTCATTTCCTCATTAATATCTATGAAAACACTCATTTCCTCATTAATATCTATGAGAACACTCATTTCCTCATTAATATCTATGAAAACACTCATTTCCTCATTAATATCTATGAAAACACTCATTTCCTCATTAATATTTATGAAAACATTCATGTGTTTATTAAGATAAATCAATTTCTTCTGCGTTCAGCTACCTATGCTCAGAAGTCTGTATAGGCAGTAAGGCTGGACAACCTTTATTTTGTTGAGATTTGCTTTCCCAACCTCTATTCTGGGCCCTATTCTGGGTCTACAGATGATAGTCTTATATGATCTGCTGAGCTTTATGATGGGGTCCTGTGGAACGTTTCTACCTGTTCTCTGACTCTATGTATGTTTGTATTTTCTTTTGATGAGAGGTTTTTTGCGTCATTCATTGATATTCTGTGCTTGAATTGTTCCCTTTTTGCATTCGACCTTCAGATTTGCTCTAACTACCGAACTATAGCCCTTATAAGTCAAGCAAGTAAAATAATGTTAAACATCATAATACAAAGAATCAAACAGAAATTAGAGATGGAGATAAACAAAACACAGGCTGGTTTCAGATCGGGCAGAGGAACAAGAGATCACATTCTTAACATGAGATTGATCATAGAAAAGTGTAGGGAATTTTCAACTGACCTGCACATGTGTTTCATAGATTACTCAAAAGCGTTCGACTGCGTCCAACACCAGAAACTATGGGAGATAATGAACAGCATGGGTTTCCCAAGACATCTGATTCATCTAATAGAGGAACTTTACCAAGATCAAAAGGCTGCAGTGAAGTTAGAGGACGATCTCTCAGAGTGGTTTGAGGTACAGAGTGGAGTAAGGCAGGGATGCACACTCTCCCAATACCTGTTCAACATCTACGCAGAAAGTATAATGAGGAACGTGAGAGAAGACATACACAACACTGACTACCACGCTTTAAACATAGGTGGATTCCTAATCCCGGAACTACGCTACGCAGACGATACATTGCTTCTTTCAAATGATATGAAGGGATTGGAACAACTAATCAAGAACACAAAGAAATATAGCGAAGCACAAAATGTGTATTTAAACACGCAAAAAACAAAAATCATGTCAACAGATATAACAACACAACAACCAACAATCAGAATAGACAAAACCGAGATAGAATGTGTGGATAAATTTGAATACTTAGGAGCAAACATCAACGGTGCAGGAGACTGCATGGCAGAAATAAGGAAGAGATTGGCAATGGCATATTGCAAAATAACACGGCTGAAAAACATATGGAAAAACAATAAAATAGAAACGAAAGTGCTCATGTTACGAACTTTTATTTTTCCGGTTGCAACATACGGAAGTGAAACATGGACCCTAAGTAAAACAGCGGCAAAGAAGATCAACGCCTTCGAGCTGAAATGCTACAGACAGATACTTGGAATATCATGGAAGGATAAAATCAGAAACTCAGACATTATTAACACATTGAATATTCCAGAGTGTTGGTTACTAAACACAATAACAAAAAGAAAACTACTTCTGTTTGGTCATATAAAGAGACACAACTATTTAGAGAGACTATTTGTATGTTATGAGATTATTTGACTTTTTGAGGGAAGAGTACCTGGGAAGAGGAAAAAGGGCAGACCAAGAAGACGATGGACTGACGACATTAAAGATAACATGAATACATCGCTAGAAAATGCAAGCCACATCGCCCAAGACAGAGAGAGGTTCAGAGAGTTCATTGGGAAGACAACGTTCTGGAAGGAATACATCACATGACAACAGTGATATGCTGTGCTTGAATTATTCCCTTTTTGCACCTGCTTTTGCTAGTCTGGCATTTCTGGCCTCATTTCTTGCAATTCCTTAGCGTGCAGGAATAAACTGCAGCATGACTTGATGATAGTAGATGGATCTATCAGAATACATCCACAGCTGAGGTAAACATGTGCATTCGCCAGAAGGGCCATGGGCTGTCAAGATCTGCCTGCTCACACCGAAAGGGATTGAATCGTCATCACCACAATACATGTCGTTTAGATAATCTATCAATTCTCTCATGTTATTATCACGATATATCGAATATCTCATGTCATTGTGAAGGCAAGCTTGTAGATAAAGGTAGGGGAAGGAGGGGATTTAAACTCAAGCGCCTTCCACTCCGTTTAGCAAATGAGAACAAGAAATTTAGTACTAAGAATGTAGCCAGAAGTTGGATACAACATCTTCTCTTAACGATTTTTCGGAAACAAATTCCCCACATTATTCATCAATGAAAAAGAAAAAAGGAAAGAGATTCTTGATTAGAAATTGGCCTCACAGCACGTGGGGCATTCCCATAAGTGCACCGCCCTCTGTTCCAGCAGCCATCTGACTTGATGATGTTTCAAGTCTAATGCCGCCGAAACAGACGTAGACATCAGGGCACACAAAAAACCTTGCGATAGGTTTTTTGTTGCTCTGCCCACCCACGCGGTGCCCGTAACTAGTCCAAGCACAACGTCGACCTGTCCGAACAACAGAGTAACTGTTATCGAAGATTACGACTCCGGGATTGTATAGATGACGTGCCATGAAGCTTCTATAAGAAGATAACCTCAAAATAAAGGCATGCCATCTACTAAGGTTTTCTGTTGCATGGTTGGTTTGTCTAGTGAGCCATTGGTGAGACCCACAGATGCAACCGCATGCGCAATAAAAGAGATGCTTTTAAGATATCTCCCCCCCCTCCTTTAATGAGACCGTATCTGCGGCCCTGTATTATCTAACACAACTCTCTGTCCTATAAAACCTGCATCAACTCTCGTATATTCTTATTAAAAAGGTAAAGGTAAAAGTATGTTCCATGGCAGCAACCTGCCGTCGGGGATGAAGATAATTTCATGTACTAAGTCGTAGCAACTGTTAGGTATGGTGGCAAGTTCCCTTCCTAGCTGTTTTTATCTTCCCGAATTCAATTGTCACGTACTCATTTAGGCCGAGTCGACTGGATGAGTGGTCGTGTCAAGGGAAAAATCACAACCAGATTTTTTTGGGTCCGGATGTGGTTTCGAATCTGGCACGCTGTAATCCGGTGAAAGCAAGCAAACTGACCACCAACTACAGCACTCCTCTTGCTAAGCATTTTAGTTTTCTCCCAATATTCTTCTTAAGCTATCCATATTCTTGTTTTCTCCCAATATTCTTGTTAAGCTCTCCATATTTAAATTTTCATTCAATATTCTTGATAAGCTCTAAACTTTTTAGTTTTCTCCCAACGTTCTTGTTAAGCTCTCCACTTTTTAGTTTTCTCCCAATATACGTGTTAAGCTCTCCATATTTTAGTTTTTTCCCAATATTCTTGCTAAGCTCTCCATATTTTAATTGTCACCCACTATTCTTCTTAAGCTCTCCACTTTTTAGCTTTCTCTTAATCTTCTTATTAAGCTCTCGATATTTTAGTTTTCTCCCACTATTATTGAATTTAATATTTTAATTTATTCCCACTATTCAGGTTAAGCTCTCCATATTTTAGTTTTCTCCTTTAAGCTCTCTAAATTTTTATATTTTACCTACAATTCTGGTTAAGCTCTCTATATATTAGTTTTCTACCACTAGTCTAGTTAAGCTCTCCATTAAAACTCCCACGGGTCTCATTTAGACAAATTTTATAGCGCAATTCTTCTACAGTACCGTACACTTGGGGTCAAATAACGCGTGAAATTGACCATACAGTCTCAATGCTTGACAGAGACGCGTGGACGTATAGCTCACGGATGAGCGCGTGAGAGGGCATAGATCAGAACAATTAGTTGCGGCAGTTTGAAAGAGATTGTTTGATTTACCTGTCTCAGACCTTCTGTCATGTTCCACGTTGAAGTTGATGTGGATAAACAAGAGAATTGCACATTTCTAAGTATTTCTTGGTCTTGTCCTTCGTTACCACGCCCAATGCTAGTTCCAAACTAAATCCTGTTGAACAATGCTTCCTGCTGGTTTTAATCTGTGGTTCCGGTAAGTGCGGGACAGTAGATATGATTATTGTAAGGGGGGGGGGAGTTTACATTATAAAAAGGCATTTGCACGTTTCTGTCTGTAAACATTTCACTATTGTTCAGATGGATTGGGGGGGAGGGGTGTTTGAAACCCCTACCCCCTTATTTATGGGCATGGATAAACGGATTTAGTTATGATAATCTTCAGCTCTCAGCTCCACGTTCAAGGTTTGTTGCAACCGATGCCGACATTTTCTGGCTCTTGTATTGGTGGTTTAAGATTAAATGACACTTAAACAAATGTCACCGAAGTAAATAACACTTCAGTAAACAACACTTAAGTGAAAGACACTTAAGTAAAAAAAACACTAAGTTAATGACACTTAAGTGAATGTCACTAAGTAAATACCATTTAACAAATAACACTTCAGTAAATAACACTTCAGTAAATGCCACTTAAGTAAATGACACTTAAGTAAATGCCACTTAAGTAAATGACACTTAAGTAAATGACACTTAAGTAAATGACACTTAAGCAAATGACATATTACTTTTTAAAAACAAATTCTGAGATCTAATAATTGTATATGGAACCTATTTCTAGAATTCGTGAGATTGGCTAAATTTGAATGAAAGACTTCATTCTAAAGATATCAGTTCTGCACGAGCGAGTTTTATAACTGTAGGGCGGTGGGCGTTGGACTATGTGCCTGCACGTGCGTATGTCACGAGTCGTAAATGATCCAGATGGCACCACTAAAGACCTGGAAGATCTTAGGGTCAACAGGTTGTGACCTTGGATTGATGAGTCTGATGGGTGTGTGGTGGGGGCTGTCACAGTTCACCCAATGATTGCGTTAATTATTCAATTTAGGAAGTTTGTGCTAGGATTATCTTGAGTGAGATTTTCGTGAAAGCTGGCGTCGATGAAGATGTCATTGGGTCTGAGGTTAAACATATTTAAAAAGGTATCGGAGTTGAATTGAAAATAAGAAACGAATTGAAGAAACTCCGGGATGGAGATCTTCTTCTTTAAAGTTCATTCTCACAATCCTGCAGATGAGCAGGAAGTAGTACGAATAACGAAATACGCTGTGTCGTGGTTTACAGATTGTATGCGATATTAGCTGCTTTGGTCCTGACAAATGCAACATCAGCATTGTCTCCATGTAATTTAAATCCTCTATGGGGTTGTATACCCCCTCGACAGGAGGCCGAGGTAGTGTAGTTGTTAGTGTGCCGGCTTCCTAGTTAGTGATCCAAGGTTCAGAAGCTCAATTTGCAGTTAAATATGAATTATTATTAAACCAATGTCCCCTAGGTCAGCCCAGATTAAATAAATGGGTACCAGATCTTCTGGGGAAATTAAAGGCGGCGGGAGTAATACCGACCTAATTATTCGTTGATTTGACACTGAACAATAAAAAATACTTCTCAAATACCGTATTCCCTGATACCGCATTGCCTGATACCGTATTGTCTGATACAGTATTCCCTGATACCTTATTTCCTGATACCGTATTCCGTGATACGCCTCTGATTTGTCAAATACTGTATTCCCGGAACGTCTCTGAATTGTCGTAATACTGCATTTCCTGACACGCCTTTGATTTGTCAAATACCGTATTCCTTGATACGCCTCTAATTTGAATAAGGGAAACGTGGCCTTTACTTACTATGATAAGGCGAAGTTATATGTGTCGGGCATTATCTGAAATAAAGCGGTGAAACAACACATTTCCATTTTCTGGATTACATCTTGTTGCAATCTAGTAGGATCAGTGTCCTTCTGCGAGACATCCAACGGGAGTTTGAGAATTAACGTTGAAGGGGATACTAGAAGTGACCAATAAAATGCATAGATCACTCATATCAGCTAAGATTAATGACGTCATATCTATCTAGTTGGTAGATCCTATGTTTGGAGACGGATTTGGCTTTGCTTCTGTCCCTGTTCTACACTAGCCGCTCATATCTGACGTCATGCATGATTATTACTGTTGATACTTGCGCTTAGGGAATAGACCTATATGGGCTGCTGCACCATTAAATGATACAAAGGAATCCAGTATAAGAAGTCTGAGGATTGGAGCTGCAATCTAACACGACGCGCATAAATGGCGTGTGAGACAGTAAATTATCAAGGGACATAAATTCTGATCAGCGAACCACTAGGCAGGTTTATTGTTTCTCATACCGAACTAAGTTTATGATTCTAACGTTCTAGCAGACGTGTGCAATCAACGGGCAGCGGACTTAATCCGGCACGCAGCATAGTTTAATCAGGTTCTCATTGAATTGCCAAAAGATAAATACCAGGAGATGTATTTTAATAAATGTTGATTTCAAGTTAATCAACGGTTGTCATCCCACGTCAGTTATAACCCTCGTCATACAAATTGTGACACTACGTCATACAAATTGTGACACTACGTCATACAAATTGTGACACTACGTCATACAAATTGTGACACTACGTCATACAAATTGTGACACTACGTCATACAAATTGTGACACTACGTCATGCACATTGTGACACTACGTCATGCGTGTATTTTATGAGAATCAGTGTGACGTCATTGTCATGCGACGCTATATTATTTCTATATAATTTTTTAATTATGAAATTGAAATGGATGGTTGCATTATGTTTATTGTGGCTTTTCTTTTGACAGGCGTTTCATTATAACGTTCTTCGGTAAAGGTAACTAGCTGCAATAGATTACTTGAAAACACTTGCTATGTAAAACACATAATTAAGGCTTTATTTGAACAGCATACCACAGCAAGCTATGCTAAACAGATACATTGAAGGCAGACCTAGTGGCCGACGATGGAAACGATAGACCACCACAATAAAAGAAGCGACAAATTCCACAATACACTCAGCACACACGAGGACCATCTCCAGAAAACTATTCTACCCCTCACGCTGGAAGACAACAAAGGGGTTAGCGAATAGATAGAATAAGAAGGATTGATGTGTGAACTGTAAGTAGGATTGATGTGTGAACTGTAAGTAGGATTGATGTGTGAACTGTAAGTAGGATTTGATGTGTGAACTGTAAGTAGGATTGATGTGTGAACTGTAAGTAGGATTGATGTGTGGACTGTAAGTAGGATTGATGTGAGAACTGTAAGTAGGATTTATATGTGAACTGTAAGAAGGATTGATGTGTGAACTGTAAGTAGGATTGATGCGTGAACTGTAAGTAGGATTGATGCGTGAACTGTAAGTAGGATTGATGTGTGAACTGTAAGTAGGATTGATGTGTGAACTGTAAGTAGGATTGATGTGTGAACTGTAAGTAGGATTGATGTGTGAACTGTAAGTAGGATTGATGTGTGAACTGTAAGTAGGATTGATGTGTGAACTGTAAGTAGGATTGATGTGTGAACTGTAAGTAGGATTTATGTGTGAACTGTAACTAGGATTGATGTGTGAACTGTAAGAAGGATTGATGTGTGAACTGTAAGTAGGATTGATGTGTGAACTGTAAGTAGGATTGATCTGTGAACTGTAAGTAGGATTGATGTGTGAACTGTAATCAGGGTTGATGTGTGAACTGTAAGTAGGATTGATGTGTGAACACTAGGGACTATTTATTTATGAACAGTTAGGAGGATTGAACTGTGGACATTAAAGAGGATTGATGTGTGAACTGTAAGTAGGAATGATGTGTGAACACTAGTGACTATTTATTTATGAACAGTAATGAGGATTGAACTGTGGACATTCAAAGAGGATTGATGTGTGAAATGTAAGTAGGATTGATGTGTGAACACTAGGGACTATTTATTTATGAACAGTAAGGAGGATTGAACTGTGGACATTTAAAGATGATTGATGTGTGAAATGTAAGTAGGATTGATGTGTGAACACTAGGGACTATATATTTATGAACAGTAAGAAGGATTGAACTGTGGGCATTAAAGATGATTGATGTGTGAACTGTAAGTAGGATTGATGTGTGAACAATAGGGACTATTTATTTATGAACAGTGAGGAGGATTGAACTGTGGACATTAAAGAGGATTGATGTGTGAACTGTAAGTAGGATTGATGTGTGAACACTAGGGACTATTTATTTATGAGCAGTAAGGAGGATTGAACTGTGGGCATTAATGATGATTGATGTGTGAACTGTAAGTAGGATTGATGTGTGAACAAAAGGGACTATTTATTTACGAACAGTAAGGAGGATTGAACTGTGGACATTAAAGAGGATTGATGTGTGAACTGTAACTAGGATTTATGTGTGAACAGTAAGTAGGATTGATGTATGAACTATAAGTAGGATTGATGTTTTGACAGTATGGACTATTGACGTCTCAACAGTAAGGAGTATGGATATGTTGAAAGTAAGGAGGATTGAAGTGTTGACGGTAAGGATGATTGAAGTGTTCACAGTAAGGAGGGTTGAAATGTGAACAGTAAGGACTAATGTGATATGAGCAGGCAGTAAGATGGATTGACATGTGAACAGTAAGGGGTATGAACGTGTGGACAGTACGAAGGATTTACGTTTGAATTGGTTAGAGGATTGACGTGTGAACAGGATTAGAGTATTGACATGTGAACAGTTTTGTTACTGTTATTGTATTTATTGTTGTTATAGTAATAACAGTAGTTGTCGTAGCTGTATAGATACTGTTGTAGTAGTCGTAGCTGCTGTAATTCTAGTAATAATTGCGCCAGTTATTGTAGTAGTTGTAGTAGTCATACTAATATTAGTTATAGTACTAGTAGTAGTACTTGCTGTTGTTGTTGGTGTTGTATTTCGTGTTCATGTTGTAGTAGTACAATTAGTGGTCAACCATGGACCGTGTAAAGACGACTTGTGAGGAAGACCAACTACTTCCATACATCTTTCCTAGGAAAAGTTATGACCATCAGATGGCAAGACAAGATTCAAGATAGAACTGTCTTTGACATATCTTGTATCCCTAGTATTAACGATATCCTAATGCAGACACAGATTCGTTGCGCAGGTCATGTGGTACATATGTCAGATGATCACTTGCTAAAGATAGTTCTCTATGAGAAGTTTCACAACGGCATACGTTCTCAATGTGGACACAAGATGCGCTACAAGGACTAGTTAAAAAGTTTACTGAATGTCTTTGAAATAGATCAAGATTTGTGGGAAGAACTTGCATTAAAAAAACAAGATTAGTGGGAAGAACTTGCACAAAATAGATCAAGATTAGTGGGAAGAACTTGCACAAAATAGATCAAGATTAGTGGGAAGAATTTGCATAAAATAGATCAAGATTAGTGGGAAGAACGTGCACAAAATAGATCAAGATTAGTGGGAAGAACTTGCATAAAATAGATCAAGAGTAGTGGGAAGAGCTTGCACAAAATAGATCAAGATTAGTGGGAACAACTTGCATAAAATAGATCAAGATTAGTGGGAAGAACTTGCACAAAATAGATCAAGATTAGTGGGAAGAGCTTGCACAAAATAGATCAAAATTAGTGGGAAGAACTTGCATAAAATAGATCAAGAGTAGTGGGAAGAACTTGCACAAAATAGATCAAGAGTAGTGGGAAGAACTTGCATAAAATAGATCAAGAGTAGTGGGAAGAACTTGCATAAAATAGATCAAGAGTAGTGGGAAGAACTTGCATAAAATAGATCAAGATTAGTGGGAAGAACTTGCATAAAATAGATCAAGATTAGTGGGAAGAACTTGCATAAAATAGATCAAGATTAGTGGGAAGAACTTGCATAAAATAGATCAAGATTAGTGGGAAGAACTTGCATAAAATAGAGCTACATAATGCTCAACAGTCAAAAAAGGCACAGCAGCATGTGAAAAGAGGAGAAATGCAACAGCTCAACAGCGCAGAGTAAAGCTAGAAGGTAACTTCTAGATAAATAAGCATATACAGTGGTCATCCCATGTCCGTATTATCCAAGGACATTTTATTTTCGGACAGAGTATGGCTTAGGAGCCATTTACGAAATCATAGTGAAAGTCATAGCTCAAATAACTGAATTACAAAAGTGGATGTAATAAATGGTCATCATCACTTGTGATGGACGAACAACAACAACTAGTAGTGGTAGTAGTATTGGTAGCAATGGTAGTAATATTAATATTACTAGTTGTAGTATTTGTAGCAATAATTGTTGACAGTAGTAATTATAGCAATAGTAGTAAAATTAGCAGTAGTAATAATATTAGTAGTAGTAGAGGTATAAGTAATTATAATAGTAGCAACTGTAATAGTAATAGTAGCAACTGTAATAGTAATAGTAGCAACTGTAATAGTAATAGTAACAACTGTAATAGTAATAGTAGCAACTGTAATAGTAATAGTAGCAATGCTACATTTGTTGTGCATTTGATATTGAGCAGTAGCAATAGTAGTAATAGTAATTGTGGTTTTAGTAGTATTTGAAGCATTTGCAGTAATATTAATGGAATTGTAATAGTAATAGTAGTTAACAATTGTAGTAGTAGTAGTAGTAGTAGTAGTAGCAATAGTAGCAGTAGCAGTAGTAGCAGATGTTGTAGTAGTAGTAGTAGTAGTAGTAATAGTAGTAGTAGTAGCAGATGTTGTAGTAGTAGTAGTAGTAGTAGTAATAGTAGTAGTAGTAGTAGTAGTAGTAGTAGTAGTAGTAGAAATATCAGTAGTAAAAGATGTAGTAGTAGTAGTAGTTAGTAGTAGCAGTAGTAGTTAGTAGTAGCAGTAGTAGTAGTAGTAGTAGTAGTAGTAGTAGTAGTAGTAGTAGTAGTAGTTAGTAGTAGCAGTAGTAGTTAGTAGTAGCAGTAGTAGTTAGTAGTAGCAGTAGTAGTTAGTAGTAGCAGTAGTAGTTAGTAGTAGCAGTAGTAGTTAGTAGTAGCAGTAGTAGTTAGTAGTAGCAGTAGTAGTTAGTAGTAGCAGTAGTAGTTAGTAGTAGCAGTAGTAGTTAGTAGTAGCAGTAGTAGTTAGTAGTAGCAGTAGTAGTTAGTAGTAGCAGTAGTAGTTAGTAGTAGCAGTAGTAGTTAGTAGTAGCAGTAGTAGTAGTAGTAGTAGTAGTAGTAGTAGTAGTAGTAGAAATATCAGTAGTAAAAGATGTAGTAGCAGTAGTAGTTAGTAGTAGCAGTAGTAGCAGTAACAGTAGTAGTAGTAGTAGTAGTAGCAGTAGTAGAAGTAGTACTAACAACTGCAGAAACAATAGTACGTCTTCTTCTTCATTTGTTCTCATGCTCCTGCGAATTGTCAGACTGTAGTCCACAGAACGGTATGAGCTGAGTACGGCTGGTGTGCAATGCCATCTCATGTATGTAAACACATCCAACTTCAGCACAGCATTGTGGATCATTCTGACTATATGGATGGGATTAGTATCTTCACTCTCATACCTTCTGTGTCGCCTCGTGCAACATGTATGTCAACTGATAATGTTGCTATTATTTGATCCATGTTGGGGGTTTCGGCAACACACTGTTGACATGTGTACACAGAGTCGTCTAAACAATTTTTAATAAGTAGCCTATGCACTGATGAGGAGCAAAGAATAGCAAGAGTTATCTGCCAGAAATATATTAAGTTAAGACTAGGCAGGAGTTGGGGATAAGAGCTGGATGTTCCATTCTACTGAGGGTCAAAGTGGCCAACAGGTCATGATTAAGTTGGATGTGCCAGGCAGAAATGCGCAGATATCGTAGTTAAGTTGTATTCCTAGACACATTTATTTTTTGGACTGCACTCTGCTAATCTGCAGGAGTGTGAGAATGAACGCAGAAAGCAAAGTTAAAAATCATTAGATACAAGGAAAACCGAAATAAAATATACGTCATAAAGAACATTGTATGAATTTAATTAGTAAATTGTGTCAATTGTCAAAAATAAGGCTTAATTTTTCTTCCTGCTTAATTCTGTAAAATAAATTAACCACCCCCCCCCCCCCCATTTTTTCCCTGAAACAATGTTTGCAGAAAAAGTACGTAAAAGCTACATAAAAAAAGCTTTCGGGTATTTTCAGGTAAGATACATTTGAAACAAATAAATTATTATATAAAACACTTATTTAGTTTACAGTAATTTTTGTAAAGTAAACAAACCTATATATCTTCTTTCATTAGACAAAGAGATTGGACTTACATCGGCCATGTTCTCAGAATGAACAACCTAAGAATTCCCCAGCAGTCACTATATTGGGTGCCACCTGGAGTAAGAAGAAGAGGGAGACCTAGAGAAACTCTACGAAGAACCATTAATAGAGAAGGCATGTCAATGAACCTAAACAACACCCACGAATTGAAAGACCTGGCAACACAAAGACAGAAATAGAAAGCTATGGTTTCTGCCCTATGCCCCGCCTACGTCCCTGGAGAAACATAACATAACATAACAATTTTTGTAAAAAATATAAATAACTGTACAACTTTTTCATACCTTCTCTCCCTATTTTTTGACTTAATTTATACGTACCCCTCCCCCCCAACCCATTATATAAATGTACAGCCGAAGTCGAATATGCCGGAACATTAGCCCAAATAAAATGGTGACACACCGTATAGCCTGTTGAAATGTAATAAGACCATTCTCCTGCACTCAGAATGATACATTCATCATAATCATAAGGTGCCATGCCGGGTGGCGTAGGCGGTCATGGCTCTCCACAGCTCTCTGTCCACAGTATTATGTATCAAAGTCGTTGTTGTTTCTTTGCCGTGCCAGGTTGTCAAACTGTCTAATATTTTCTCATGTTGTCGCCCTCTGTCTCTGGTGCCTTCAATCTTGCCTGTTGTGATTATGTTCTCTAAACCTGCCTGTCTCATGAAGTGGCCAAAAAAAGAAGATTGCCTTTTTCTTATATTGTTGATTAAGGTCCGTTTCGCATTTAACTCTTTTAACACCTCTACATTAGTTTTTCTGACAGTCCATGGTATTCTCAGCATTCTTCTGTAGAACCACATCTCTGTTGCCTCCAATCTCCCACTTTCCAGTTTGTTTATTGTCCAAGACTCGCACCCATATGTTAGTATAGGGGTTATATAGTACTGCAGAACTCTCTCACCTCTAATGACAAGGTCATATTACACAGTATATTTTATCATTATTCTGAATGTTGTTTTTGCCTGTCCTATTCTGCATCTTATTTCTGTTGAACTTCTTCCATCTGCTGTAATAATTGTACCTAGATATTTGAATTGGTGGACCTGTTGTAATTCTATATCATTCACTATGATCTTGCAAGGTGTGTTATTTTCTTTCTTTGAAATAACCATTACTTCTGTTTTCTTGATATGTATGAAGAGGCCTTTCTCTTTACTTTCTGTGACTACTACTTTAATTAAGTTTTGAAGGTCTTCCTCTTCTATATTACTAATGATACATTAGTAATATAAAAAACAAACTCCAAATATAATTTAAACACAAAATAAAAGCACGAAACATGGAAACCAATTTTTTAGTTAAACTAATTTAAAAGAAACAAAAGAGTGAGGCAAAAAAAATTTTTTTTAAATTAAAAAACCAAGACAAAAAGTAAGGATTTAGCATTCAATTTATCTATGTCTACCTATCGTTAGTTGTGTGAATGTAATACAAAAGGCCTTATAATGTTGCTAGCTGGGACAAAATAAATAAACATTCAAACAAACAAAGGACAAGTCTGAAAGTATTCTCTTGCACCTCAGCTGCTAGTCTCAATTTCCCCATTAATGCCAAATTTCCACATAAATTTTACTAATTGTGGGATTTCCCCGTCAGAAGTGTTTGTTTTTTTCATTTTTATTTAGAAGTTAATTTAAAACGTTTAAAAAAAACCAAAGTAACGAAATCTATCTATCCGTGTTCCGTGTCCTGAACAGACCCGTAGACAAGAGGGGAGGGTTTGGGGTTTTTAAACCACCCCCCCTCCCCAGTTCCTCCACTATAAATTCGAAATATGACTTTTAGTACTAGGAACGTGCCCAGAAGGCGCGTTAATAGTCTAAAAACTCCCCAATATCAATCTTTTCGAAAATAGGTCTTCAAATATTATATTTTTTTTAAAAAAGGACCTGAATCATGAAAAACACGAATTACATTTCTTTAGATGAACACCCCTCCCCTCTTTTGTGGAGGATATATCTACGGCCCCTTCTTTTGGGGGATATATATATATATATATATATATATATATATATATATATATATATATATATATATATATATATATATATATATATATATATATACGACCCCTTTTTTTGAGGAGGATATATCTACGGCCCAGATCCGTTACAGGATGTTTACCTCACTGTCACTGCAAGCATCTCCGTTATGTGCAAGCTGCCCAACCTCTTCTAGTGTCATGATCAGAAGGTCATTAATATCATGTGTCCATCGTCGTCTTGGTCTGCCTCGTGTTCCCTTACCTGGAACTTTTACCTGCATGATTAATCGTTTTAAACCATGGAACGAAATACTCAAGTAATAGTACATATACGAACATATGTGGGCATTGTAAAAATAACAGGTAGGTAACAGACGGCCAGCAGGCCCTATCCGGCCCGCAGTCATGATTTTCAAAGTAATGCAGATCATCATCATCATGTGATATATTCTTTCCAGAACGTGGTCTTTCTTATGGATTCTCTGCACACTCCGCGATCCTGAGCGAGTTGATCTGCCGCAGCTAGAGACATGTTTAAACAATATGATATATCACTGCACCATCGTCGTCCTGTGCACCCTCTTTCCCTGTTGCCTCAAACTCTGCCTTTAGTTATTAATCTTTTCATGATGTTATGATGTGTTTATATGACTAAAAAAACAGAACTAACTTGTTAGGATATTGTTAAGGAGCCATCCCTCTTTAACGTTTTACTGAACTTAACACTTCTTGATTTGTCGTTTTAGATGTCCATGGTATAAGTAAAATTCTTCTGTAACATCTCATTTCTAAAGCAGAGATTCTCTTTGCTATTGTTTTATTGAATGTCCATGCCTGACACCCGTATATTGCCACTGGAAATACGCTATTTCTGATCATACATAGTGTGGCTATGCGTCTGATACCTTGCCAAAGATATTTTATTTTCACAAGGTAAATGTATGTACTGGTCCCGAATTTCAGAAACTAGTTAGAGTCCTCCTTCTTCTTCTTCTAAATGGAAATATGAAAAATCTGCTTAGGCACACAGTTCTGAATTCTGTGTGCGGAGTGTTAATTTTTCTATTCGGTGTATTCTGACGACATGTATATTCTAACTTTTGATAGAAGTCTATCTTTCGCGAAACATGTGGACAATATTATTCAAAAAGCTGGCAAGGGTGTCAGTGCTGTCAAAATCATGGCATCTGCAGAGATGCCGCAGTGAACCCTTTTTCAGCTGATCCCAGGAGTGATGGACTATGGTTGGACAACACATGATCTGTGTTGGACTATGGTTTAGGTTTATTGACACTGTCGCAAACACAGGTGCATAAATTGGAGTTCAAAATGAGAGTTGTCCTAGGATGCACAAGAGATACACCTATCGTGACCATGAGGTTTCTCCTAGACCTACCTAGCATAAAATTAAGACATAAAATAGACCAGGTTAAAGAATACTTCAAGGTCGCCAATAATGATCATCACGTCTTACACCAATCTCTAGACAACACAAAAGGAAGGCGTATCAAGAGAGGAAGGTCCTGGATGGCAGAAGCAGAAGATACCCTATTCAGAGTTTGTGAGCTGGAGAAAGTGGGAAGAGGCTGTGAATGGGTGACATTTGGCAAAGGGAGAAAATTATTGACAACAGTGGTGATACAGATGGGACGAGAGTGCCGCGACTGGGCTGCCAACAGAACAGAGGGAACGATCCAAGAACTTATACTGCAGCACTCGAAGCCACACGATACGATAATTTGCACAGACGGCTCAGTAACGCAAAGAAACAAACAGGTGTGGTTCGGGTTTCGTGGCCTACCAAAATAGCAAGAAATTAGCTGAGACGTCAGCTGCCTACCCAACTACAACATTGAGTATGAGAATGGAAATAGTAGCTGTGACAGCAACTCTCACTTAGCTGGCCACACAACCACCAACAGACTCAGTGATTATATTGGACTCTCAGAGTATGCTGCGCAAGATATAAAAGTGTATGATCAGAACTGAATGGGTCACTCTTCTCAACAATGCGCAGAGCATTACATGGATTTGCTGTCCTGGCCATGCTGGAGTCAGGGGAAACGAAATAGCCGATGTGTTGGCTGGTAAAGCTTTGGTAAACTTAACGGTGCCGAGACAAGAGGTGACAGGATTGAATTGATTAGAGCAGTCATTGATACCCTACGAGACGACGAGGAGGAAGTCGTGCGTAACACTGTCCATATTCAGAGAATGGCAGAAATGGGAATGACTAGAGGTGATGGGAGAAAGTGCTGCCTCTCCGGAAAGATCAGAAGAACGCGTAATCAGCAACTGACTGGGACACTAAGCTTATATACTTTTAGATGGCTGACGGAACGGCAAGCAGAGCATATATGGGAATGCCTCCAGTGCTGTGACGCTTCTTCCTAATGAAGATGATGACATGTACGCTCACGCGCGCGAGCATTAACAAACCGAATACTTTTCCATGTTAAATCCTGATATTTGTCAAGTTAAATGTGGACAATTTGTCACGTTAAATGTGGACAATTTGTCACGTTAAATGTGGACAATTATGTAAAGCCTGTTATAGGTATCCCCACAACAACATAACCTTAATCGTTTCTTACGATGTGCATGGTAGGTGAATTTATTATTATACTTTATCTCTAATTTGTGGACCGGGTTGTACAACACTGTGCAATAGTTTCCGTGCAACTTTTAAGTAGAACAAGGGCTAAATGTCCCATTGTCATGTAACAACTCTCAACAGGAAATGGGTGGCTGGGGTAACACAGGGCAAATATAAAAATGGACACGTAGAACACCGTATAGAATGACATGGTCAAGAAAGTACAGATGAAGATATTAATTTTCAAAAGGACAAAGAAAGCGAAGATGTTCTCAAGATGTAACAAGAGGTTTCCTAGTAGCAAGCGATAAAGACAAGACAAATATTGAGGTACATGGACAAGACAAGTGCAGCTCGGAATGTCATGTGACAAAAATGATTGATCACGTGAAAGGAAAGTGAGACATCAAGGGACCTGACGACACGTTGATAAAACGCTTGCTGCGTACACGTCACTCATTCTGTTAGTGTCTGGCTGACACGCCTGTGTCCTTATGAGTCTTTGTCCTCGGAAAACTCTTCACAAGCTCGTTCAGTCAATCTGTATCTCTTTATTTGGTTTAAGTTTAGATTGTTGCGAGTGTCCGGGGAAAAAAGCTAGACGCAAGTTTAGATTGTTGTGAGTGTCCGGGGAAAAACTAGGCGCAAGTTTAAATTGTTATGAGTGTCCGGGGAAATAAATAGGCGCAAGTTTAGATTGTTGTGTGTGTCCGGGGAAATAAATAGGCGCAAGTTTAGATTGTTGTGAGTGTCCGGGGAAATAAATAGGCGCAAGTTTAGATTGTTGTGTGTGTGTCCGGGGAAAGAACTAGGCGCAAGTTTAGATTGTTGTGAGTGTCCGGGGAAAAACTAGGCGCAAGTTTAAATTGTTATGAGTGTCCGGGGAAATAAATAGGCGCAAGTTTAGATTGTTGTGAGTGGCCGGGGAAAAACTAGGCGCAAGTTTAGATTGTTGTGAGTGTCCGGGGAAAAAACTAGGCGCAAGTTTAGATTGTTGCGAGTGTCCGGGGAAAGAACTAGGTGCAAGTTTAGATTATTGTGATTTTCCGGGGAAAGAACTAGGTGCAAGTTTAGATTGTTGTGATTTTCCGGGGAAAGAACTAGGCGCAAGTTTAGATTATTGTGATTTTCCGGGGAAAGAACTAGGCGCAAGTTTAGATTATTGTGATTTTCCGGGGAAAGAACTAGGCGCAAGTTTAGATTATTGTGATTTTCCGGGGAAAGAACTAGGCGCAAGTTTAGATTGTTGTGAATGTCCGGGGAAAGAACTAGGCGCAAGTTTAGATTGTTGTGAATGTCCGGGGAAAGAACTAGGTGCAAACGATAGTGCCACTGTGATATACTCATCATCATCAAGTGCAGTGTCCGAAACGAAAGCTGGCTGCAACGGACTTTCAACATCACCTGCCTCTTATTTTGGTGGTGCACTCTGGTAGACTGTAGACTATCCATCTTGTGATGTTAACTCTCCCACTTATATCTCTGCCTACCTCCTGCTCTCCTCCCTTCGATTTTACCCTCATGTAAGGTCTTCAACAAGGTATCACATATTTTAATGTGTCCAAATTATTGTATTTGTTTTATCTTTATTTCTTTTAGTAATTATTTTTTCATATTAAGTGTTGTTAGAACCCCTCTGTTTTCTTCTCTTTCCACGACGTTCTCCATATTCTTCTATATATCCACATCTCAAGGGCATCAATTCTGTCTTCTAGTTGTTTTTTCATTGTCCATGTTACTGAGCGATACATTAAAACAGAATAGAGTTAGCTTTTCATATTTCTATTTTTAATTTGTTTTTATATGTAACTTGTTAGTCGTGAACTATGTATGTCGTAAGAACCGACTAAGGAGATTTCAGAATGTATTTGTTTGAATTTTCCCAATCTCATACAAGATCACAGTCAACAAGAAGACATGTTGAAGTTGTTATCCTTCATACGATAACACTGCACAGTTATTCAAATATCATGCTAAAGTCACATGTTTTATACAGAAAGATGCAAATATCACAGCTGAGCTGTAAACTCATGGTGATAGTATAAAAGTATAAGATTATAGTCTTGCTACAAGAGAGATCCAGCGGGATTTTGAGAATGAACTCTGAAGAAAAAGAATGCTATAATTTTGTAAAAGTTGCTTGCTTTTTTGTGTGGAAAGATCAATAAAGTATGGTGACACTCTTACATATCATGCATGTAGTAAGCGGAGACTGAGGAGTATTTGGTTAGAGTTATGGGCGTGGAGTTTGCTGTCACATCCCATGCAAGATCAAAGTGACGCAGAAGCCTTGCTGAAATCGGATGTGTCAAGAAGAACGTCGAAGATATCTCAGCAGAGCTGTAAACCGTGACGACCAGCATCTCGTTCTCCAGACTACATACTGTGCATCTGCAGGAGTTTGAGAACGATCGTATAAGGCGAGGAAGGCTGGAGTTGGCAGTTCCATCCCTCCAAGACTCAAAGCGTTACAGACACGATGCTGAAGTCGGAAGTGTCGTACTCAAAGGCGTAGCTACATTCCTGTGTGAACATGTCACAGTTTATTGTATTCTGCGGACAACAATACTGCTAATCTGCAGAAGTTTGAGAACCACTGGAGATGAAGACGCAAGAGGAAACATTAAAACCCTTACACATTACTGCTGATTTGATCCTTTTTGTCTAGTTGATAGTGAGCTTGCTTACTTACAACAGGTTACAACGTGCCAGGATCTAGTCTAGTTGATTGTGAGCTTGCTTGCTATCATTGGTTGTAATGTTCCAGGTTCTAGTCGAGGTGATAGTAAGATTGCTTGTTATCACCAGGTTACATGGTGCTAGGTTCTAAACCACATCAGGACAAATAACAACAATGTGGTTTGTGGTTTCTCGCCTGACACCAACACTACTCCGGTCAAGCAGCTGTAAATTGGTACCTTATTCATTGTTTGAGAAAGGTAAACACAGCGAGGATTGAGACTAGTCACTCTACTTAATAGTTGCTGCAGCTTCAAACATGAAGAGTTTTCTTGATCCACGATGGTTGATTACTGCCATGCGTCCTACCTTTAACTTTATATCGTTTCTTTTAGAACTTTAGACCCGGCATGGCACATGCTGATAGTTTTCCCTATATTTCCTCATGACATGGTTCCCACCATTGCTTTCTGTTCCACTTTACAAGATAGGTGTTTGCAAATATCGTTTTTCTTAGACTTCATACAATAGGATAAACCCTCGTCCTAAGCTCATTTCGTTCATTTTGATAAACAACCATGCAAACAAGTCTTACCACATAATGACGAAAGCTTGTCAAATCTCAGAAGATTCACAATGCTAATCTTTCACGTATAGATGCAAGTTTACCAATTCCGTTTCCATGCAACTTTTGTTTAACCCTTCATTGAGTGAACATGTCAGAAAACCATTCGCACTTGAGATTGTGGAATCTCGACTTCTTTGAAAAACGATCTCAAATTTTTGTGTGGGAATGTTCTTCTTCTTCTGCTATTACTTCTTGTGTAGTCATGCTAAATTAGCAATAAGAAGCGAATTCCAGTGTAGACATGATATGTTGACATTAAAGCGAATTCCAGTGTAGACATGATATGTTGACATTAAAGCGAATTCCAGTGTAGACATGATATGTTGACATTAAAACGAATTGTTTAAGTTCCACATATTTGAGACACCATTGCCACATCGAGTTCAGATCCATGCTGCAGAGATGGGAGTTAGTTCAGATCCATGCTGCAGAAATGAGGCTTAGTTCAGCTAACAGAGGCTGAAAACTAAGACTGTCCAGGCCCTCCTAATCTTGGGCCAAACTTTAAAAATACAGATGATGTCATCATCGTCATCAGGTGCCATGCCGCCTGGTGCAGACGATCATTGCTCTCCACAGCTCTCTATCAAAATAAATTCAAGTAGGAAGCATGAGGATAAATGAAAATAATTCTTACAGCTGATGGGAATTGAACCAGGTCTGTTCTAGCAGCACCGAATCGCTTTGCAACACAAGTAAACAGGTTTTCCGTACTTGACCAACCACATCCCCAAAAAAGATATGGCGAGGTCAAGACTTTCAGCCTGTGTACTTAAGTCACTAAGAACAGACCAATCGAAACAAGGACTATTACAACATTAACGAACATCCCGTACAAGTATTAAAGTATCCTCAGGAACACAAACACAGAACATGCATATTCGTACACAAGGACCTAAAGGTCTTCTTGTAAACATCAACAGTTGTTATGTATCAGGATCGCCGCTGTTTTCCTGCAGTCCTAGTTTGTCAAACTGTCTAATATTTTCTCATGTTGTCGCTCTCTGTCTTTGTTATCATCAATTTTGTCTGTTGTGACTATGTTCTCCAAACCTACCTGTCTCAATAAGTGGCCAAAAAATGAAGATTGTCTTATGTTATCGATTAATCTGTGTTTCGCGTTTGACTCTTTCAACACCTCTACATTCGTTTTTCTGGCAGTCCATGATATTCTCAGCATTCTTCTGTAGAACCACATCTCTATTACCTCTCATTTCCCACTTTCCAGTTTGTTTATTGTCCAAGACTCGCACCCATATGTTAGTATAGGGGTTATATAGTACTGCAGAACTCCCTTTCTCACCTCTAATGACTAGGTCACATTACACAGTATATTATTCATTTTTCTTAATGTAGTTTTGGCCTGACTTATTCTGCTTCTTATTTCTGTTGAACTTCTTCCATCTGCTGTAATCATTGTACCTAGATATTTGAATTAGTGGACCTGTTTTAATACTATATCATTCACTTTGATCTTACAAGGTGCACTTTGATCTTGCAAGGTGTGTTATTTTGTTTCCTTGAAATAACCATTACTACTGTTTTTCTTTATATTTAGGAAGATGCCATTCTCTTTATTTTCGACACTACTACATTAATTCGTGAAGGTATTCCTCACTTTTAGCAATAAGAATAGTGTCATCCGCATATCTATTTATGTTATGTTATTCCATTGATATTCCTGGGATATTAACTGCTGCACGCATTATATTGTCATTGTATAAAGAGAACAGGTCTGGTGAAAGTACATATCCCTGTCTAACGCCTTCTTTTATTTATTGAAAGAGACCAAACTCTTGTCCAAATTGCTGCAGTTTGATGTCAGTACATGTTCTTGCTGATTCTTAAGTATCTATTTTATTTCTGTGTTGTTGTTTTTTTTTTTATTCTCGTCCTCCTCATGATGATTCTTAGAAGTATTTTTGTTATTTGACTCATGAGGCTAATTTTACGGTGTTCTTCACATTCGGTGATCCCTGGTTTCTTTGGTAAGTTTATAAATACGGATCTCATTAAGTTATCATGTATGTGTCCGCATTATATACGCTATTCAGCAATTTGTTGATTATTTCAACTCCAAAGTCACGTAAAGCTACTAATTCCTCTAATGTGATATTGTCTTCCTAAGGCTTTGCCGTATTTCGTGTGTCTTAGGACTTCCCTTACTTCTGCTGCAAGTATTGATGGACCCTCGTCATTATCTTGTATGTTATCTCGGGTCTGTTGTCATCATAAATTTCTTTGATATATTCCGACCATCTCTGTACTATGTGATCTTTTTCCATTAACACCTGCCCTGTCTTAGATTTTAGACATGTCGATTGCTGGATTTTTAAGCTCCGGTGACAGTTGGCATGTTACAGTGTTTGCTTTTTCACACATCATCTCAATTTCTCTATCAATTTTGTCGTCTTCTGTAAAAATACTTCCTAGAATATTAAAATTATGATGTCTGTTTTAGTTTGTTCTGTTACCATACACATTTAGTTGTTCTTTTGCTCTGCATATTTTCATATTTTCTGTTTTTGGTGTGTTTAGTTTCATATTGTATTCTTCCCAGGCTGCCTGTAGTGAATTTGTGTATCTGTATAGCTGTCTTCAGTTTTATTAGACCTTGTTGATCTGCGAAGAGTAGATCATGCCGTACTCCCATTTTTGTTTCAAATGTTACTATGAGTGCTTCGTTTGTTCTTAATTTACTTCCTGAGTTGTTATATAGTGCTCTAATATTGTCTAGTAGTTGCCCATGTATTCCGTAATCTTCTAGTATCTGCCACAAGTTATCCATGTCAGCTCTGTCAAATGCCTTATCTAGATCTACAAAAGTGATGTTTTGCTGTTGATAAAATTCAATTGCCTTTTCGCTTAAGCGTCTCAGTACAAAGATGGCGTCTGTGCTCCCTACCCCTTTCCTGAAACAAAACTGGGTCTTGCTTAGCTGTGCTCTATTATTGTTTAATTATTTGTTCTATGATTTTTGCCTGTGTGGCTAAGTAGAGATATTCCTTTGTATGACTCAAACTCTCTCTTGTTGCATTTAATTTTCCATGTTTGGATCGATTTACTTATGTAGTAATGTTGTGTCTTGATTGTAATGTTGTGTCTTGATTGTAATGTTGTGTCTTGATTGTAATGTTGTGTCTTGATTGTAATGTTGTGTCTTGATTGTAATGTTGTGTTTTGATTGTAATGTTGTGTCTTGATTGTAATGTGATTGTAATGTGGTTTGCTTATGTAGTAATGTTGTGTCTTGATTGTAATGTGATTTACTTATGTAGTAATGTTGTGTCTTGATTGTAATGTTGTGTCTTGATTGTAATGTGATTTACTTATGTAGTAATGTTGTGTCTTGATTGTAATGTGATTTACTTATGTAGTAATGTTGTTTTTTTATTGTAATGTGATTTACTTATGTAGTAATGTTGTGTTTTGATTGTAATGTGATTTACTTATGTAGTAATGTTGTGTCTTGATTGTAATGTGATTTACTTATGTAGTAATTTTGTGTCCTAATTGTAATGTGATTTACTTATGTAGTAATTTTGTGTCTTGATTGTAATGTGATTTACTTATGTAGTAATTTTGTGTCTTGATTGTAATGTGATGTAATTTCTCTGCACTTCCCGTTCAGCAGCTTTATTTTGCTACTCTGTACTTCTCCTTTATCACAGGTGATATAAGGGAGGCAATAAGCCCATAGGCGCCCCAAGATATAGGGTGCCACGCCATATGGACCGTCTGAACATCTGGTGATCTTGGGCGAGTTGACCTGCCTCCTCCAGGGACATGTTTAAACAGTCAGATATATCATTTGTCCATCGCCTCTTAATCTACCGCCGTTTACTCTACCTTCTGCTATTAATGATGTTTCCATGATGTTTATGTCTCTTTAGATGACCAAAAAGTTCAATTTTCATGTTATGATGTTATTTAGGAGTCAACCCTCTTTAAGGTTTAATGATTGTAATACTTCTTTCTTTCTTTGTTTTTTTTTTTTTTTTTGTAGTCCATGGTATATCCATAATTTTTCTGTGGTATCTCCATTCAGAGGCGACAATTTTCTATGCCACCTCTAATTTTATTTAGATCAGGCCTCACAGCCGTATATTGTCACGGGGAATACGTCCAAACCTCACAGCCGTATATTGTCACGGGGAATACGTCCAAACCTCACAGCCGTATATTGTCACAGGGAATAGACCAAGCCTCACAGCCATATATTGTCACAGGGAATACGTCCAACCCTCACAGCCGTATATTGTCACAGGGAATACGCATATTCTTATCAAATAAAGTTTTACTTTGCTACTGATATCTTGTCAGAGATTATTCATTTGGACAAGTTTCGAAAACTCCATTGCCATCATTCAGTGATGAAATACTGAGGACGATGCACAGTTGCAGAGACACAACAGTGGAAGAAAAACTCTATGGACAAGCTACATGTTACAGAACACAGTCCAGTTTATAGACGAGACAAAACTTCAGATATAAGCATATTCTAGGCCAACAAAAGGAGAAGAGGACACTAGTGGTTTTCAAAATAAGCCACTTTCCGAAGTCGAATAGGTCGGGCAATTAATATCTGGTATTTGTACGACATGATGTTGGATATCTAGTAGGACAATAGACTCAAGGGAGATCTTGCAGGAGTTTGAGAACAAATGCTTTAAAGAAGCGTTTTTGTTCCTGTAGTGAAACGGAAAAAAGAGCATTTAATGAACAAAAGCTTGCCTGAGGGGGTAAAGATTCATCTGGGAAGGTGAAGGTCTGATCTGGAAGGGTAAAGGTATGATCTGGGAGAGCGAAGAACTTATGAGGTGCAAATTAAATGTTTAAGGGGGGACAATGTCTGACTCGCAAGAGAGAACCACGCACATACGTGAGGGGACCAAAGACTCCCCAGAGGTTGTCAAGAAGCCACAAGGAAGCATTGAACTTGCCTGAGAGGACTAAAGACTCATCTGTTGGTTCCAAGAACTTGACCAAGCGGACTAAAGACTCTGCTAGGCAAAAGATTTGATTTAGGGGGCAAGGACTCGTCTGAGGGGCCATAATCTCGTCTGTTGGGCCAAGGACTCGTCTAAGGGGGCAAAGTTCTCGTCTGAAGGGTCACGAACTCGTCTGGGAGCGGTGGTTAGGTTAGGGGGCGAAGGACACACCCGAAGAGGCTAAAGAAAGGTAGTCATTTGGCATTATTTGAACAATCATGATGATCTAGTGTGTCTGTACAAGTTGTCAGGTGAAGGCCAGTGTCAACAATTAACTAGGACAAATTCAAATTTCAGCCTCTCTCGTGGCTTCTTCTTTCTTCAACATTCTCCAGTCGAAGTCAGACGATGATATGGATTCCATCAATCAACCATCGGCGAGACGACCATAGAACTGGACTGTCACCATTACCAAGACGGCCGTAGAACTGGACCGTTGCCATCCCAGAAACGGCCGTAGAACTGGACTGTCACAATCCTTGAGACGGCCGTAGAACTGGATTGTCGGCATCCCCGAGATGGCCGGGGAACTGGGCTATAGAGCTGTTTCAGTTAGCTATAGTGTTCGTCTTGTGTTGCTAGTTTTGCCGATCTCCGACCCTCATAATATATACATAAACTGAATATATACAGAAACTGAATGTATACATAAACACATCTTCGTATCATCGTCATTCTCAAACACCCGATGGATCTCTCTTGTAGTGTGATGTGGAGTTGGGGGAGGGGGTCACGAGATGTCATATGATGTAGACTTGTAGTGATATTATGTGATTGTGATGATACAATGTAATCACTGACAACTGATGTAGATCTGATTTGATGATCTTCTTCTTCTGCGTTTGTTCTCAAACTCCTACAGATTAGCAGGATGCAGTGCGGAGAACGGAATGCGTTGTGTCATGGTTTACAGCATTGCTGCGATATATGCGCCCTTTGGCCTGACACATCCGACTCCAGCATGGCTTTGGGTGGGTCACTGAACCTATATGGGATGGGACAGCCAACTCCATCCCATAACCTCCTTAGTCGCCTTTTACGACATGCGTGAAAGGTAAACAGTGTTGCTATTCTTTGCTCCCCTTTCGGGTCCTGGCAACACACGGGCGTGATTATGATGATAACATGTAATCATTGACAACTGAGGTGGATCTGACCAGGAACACGATACAAGCGATAATCGATACAGCGTCTTCGTCTTGAAGACTTCTCTTTATTTTGGTGATAAACAACTAGTCCCAACATCAAGGGCATCAATTATGTCCAACAACAAGATATCAAATAATTGCTTCAATATATCTACTGTTAAGAGTTAATGTCTGCAATCAGCAGTTCGCTATCGTGTACTCATCTACTGCCCATGACCGTCCTTTTTGCAAATCGTCGTAGTTGTTTTGTCACTGCGTACTGTTCGTCGATTGTATAGTTTTGAAGAGAAATGTCCCGATCTGTCTTCGCTGCTTGTGATTAAGGTAGGTAATCTCCACGCTGGTAACCCACAGGTTATGCTCTGAGAAGAAATTAAGTTTCCTTCTCACTTGTATGCTATTCGACTTTCGTTTCGCTGTATCTCATACCTTGGAAACGCCAACCGGAAACTCTATTTACTAATCCTCACACTTAGAATTATAGACGTATTTCGAAGTTTGTAAACTAATTATCTCACTTGGAATTCCAGACGTTTTCTCCATGTTTCGTCTATCTATTAGACTTTGGTATTTCGGCAGCTCTTCTGTAAACTGCTTCAGACTCCGCTCCCCATTCCGATAGCTGTAATCCGAATCAGAATCTGAGTCCCGAGAGCCATTGAACTCAATATGTTCCCCCATTGATACTTGTTCTTTATCGAATGCAGGTGATCGCATTAAATTCCAGACCTCATACTTTATACACATAAATTTACCATATTTTCATGTCTATGCTTTCATACGTCTGACATTCAATTTTCTCCAACTCTAAATATTAACTACAATAAAATATTGACTTTGAAGTAGTCGAACTAAGGTCCTGCAATAAAATGACATTGTCATTTATGATGGCGACATAAGAATAAATAAAAGTAAATAATAATAAATGCCACTGGTCATTTCTAAGGTACTTCAATGGATCAACACCTCACTGTGACAATCACTTAAGCAGGTGTGAGCCAATTTTCTCCTTACCTATTCTGTACAGACCTAAACAAACAATGAAATCTCTTTGTATGGTCGATTATTGGCCATGGAAATGTCATCAAATAAAGTATGCTGCACGCTTTATGACAATCATAATAAATATTTACGCTGATCCGACAGTCACCGCCTGGACTCCAAAGAGATGGTTCCTAATTATCTAGACAACTAATCGCCTTTTTATTCATTAGCCATAGCAACGACCAACTAACCAATACCTACCTGCACTACCTATGTAGGTGCTAAGTACCTGCCAATTACAATGACAACACAAAAGCACTAGACCTTATTTATTCACTCAAGAGTGAAATGTTAAAGAAAGTGCTGTCTTGGCGTAACACCGAATATCAAACAAAGCTGGTATATCGACTTTTTACCTGTCTCCCTTTCACACAAGCAAGATGATGGGCCTTCTAGATATCTATAAGCACGTAGACCACAGAAAGAAAATTCTTTATGTAGCCGTTTTATTTACTCTAATGACCCGACACATCCGTCTCCGGCGGAAACATGTGTTTAAGGCGGCAGGTGTTTTCATTTACATCATTTCTGACTTCCTTGAGACCCCATCAGGTGACTGGGTATCTCGCCGTAGATGTTCCGTGATCATTGGATAGTTCTTCCTGATAATTTCCATCATGAAATCATTCAGGCTGCTTTGCTGATTTCTTTATATCTCAGTTGAGGTCTGTCCATTCCGACGTCTAGGTAGATAAAGTAAAAATAAATATGCATAAATTGGTTGAATAGGTTTTACATACAAGTTAGGACAAATAGACGTTTCGACCAAACGAACTTTATGAAGATAGGGACAAAGAAATAGTGATTAGATTACGAGTAAATAGGTGAAGTATGTACGTGAAATCAGGCTCTGTGACAGAGTATGTACGTAAAATCATGATTTGTGATGAAGAGTATTATGTAAAATAAGGATCTGTGATGCAGAGTATGCACGTAAATTCAGGCTCTGTAATGGAGAGTATGTACGTAAAATGTGGCTCCATGATTAAGAGAATATACGTAAAATCAGAATACGTGATTAAGAGCATGCACGTAAAATCAGGCTCTGTGATGGAAAGGTATAGCACGCATCTCGAATAGCCAAAATATCAAGTTCAATTTTCCACAATTGTGCACACGGATCGTTTAGAAACGAAAAGTAATCTACTGGTTGCAAATATTGCCTAGAAACTGACTACAGCCAAGAACTACATGGTTGATAATTTTGTCCTTAATAGGCTATGTCTCTAAAAGTGTCTCCGAACAAAACGTACGCAATTCAAACACACACATACACACACACAATACTGTCTCGTGCCTGTTTGAAAGATCAAGAGACAGTCGACAAAAAGACAACATAGGGCAGAGTCCTAGGTTAACAATGAATCCAGTTAGAATCCTGTTACAATGAAAGTGCTATCGACTGCAAGTGATTACATATTTAGATTTATGCAAATTAAGTACACTGTAACAAGAGACATACGGCATGGAATCTCATTGATCGTATCCAGGCTTTTCCCCGGTTTCAGCGACAAGAGATACGTTGGGCGCATTTTCATGTTTTATTTTTTAACAATTAAAAAAAAAAATTCAAATAAATCTAATCATTCAATAGTATTTGAGGAAGGCTTTTACCCGAAACGGCGGTAATTTATATGTTTGTATGTGTCACGTTAGTTTTGTATTCAGTGGTCGTTATTCAAATTAGTTGTGATTGTCTATGGGCAGTTTCTGAGTCTGTGCTTAATGCACTTTACACAAAAATAGTTCTTCAGTCAATCATCAGGCTACAATATCAACATCTTGAATGAACTGTGTGAATCCCTCAATCACCATTCTTCGATCTGTCGTCAGGTCAGGGGACTAATATCATTAATGAAATACGCGATCGCTTCTTGAAACAATCTATTGTATGCATATTATGTGAGGGTTTTTTTTCTTTTACTTATTTATTGTGGAAATAGGTTTCAGAATGTGCCAGGAATCGCAGTTAGTGCTTACAAATCTATGTGAACGCGAACAGTACGACTCTTACTCGTGGTATCATGTTGTGAAAGGAATTTTAGTCGAAACGTCGATTCTCGTATGTTGTCATGAATCTTTCCAGTGATTGGCACAACATAATCACCCCTTATCCTGGTTCCATTTGTTGGATTTCAGTTTTCCTGCAGTTATTTCATATTATCCATGTAGTGTAAGCAGCAACTATAGTGTAAGCAGCAACTATAGTGTAAGCGACAACTATAGTGTAAGCGACAACTATAGTGTAAGCGGCTACTATAGTGTAAGCGGCTACTATAGTGTAAGAGGCTACTATAGTGGTTGGAAGTAGATTTGTTTATTTCCCCGCATGCTCTTAACACTTTTCTCGCCAGCAATCCAGAGCGTACTTGTCCGCCATTACCGAGTGTGCACGCAAAATTGTATACATTGATATCGTCCCCGTCTTAAAAAATGTGTATAAAATAGATCTAGCGGTGAGAGAAGACTTGAAACTTTCTATGTGTTGTAACGACTGTTTGCACTTTCTGAATGAATTTGAAAGCTCCAGAGTTATTTCCAGCGCAAAATGCTACTTATAATGCTAGGCCTAGATTTACATTAATTTCTATAAATCATACAATCTCACCTTCGAAATCTCTGATATTTCATGATAAAAACTCATTTACGATATCCAATCTATATTGGTATTCCACACGTGTCGCCATTTTTACACAACATAATTTCCCGGAAACGCTATATTTAGTAACATTATTGCAATGGGTATTGCCGTATTTTTGGCATCTATCATAGCGTTTTCGACGATCGTAGAAATTGGTCACCAAGGTTCTATAACGGAATCTCTACGGTCGGCGAAATTGGTCAGGAAATCCGCTGAAGTGGTTGAAAGTAAGGTTTTTTTATGTCCCAGCATGTTCTTAGCTGTAATAAAACCCGCTGAAGTCCTATGTTTGAAATTCTGCGCGAACATAAACCATTCCATCTTCATCATGCTTCAAGATTGCAAGAAAGTAGCATCCATATTAGACACCTGCTTAGCTCGCGACATTCCACGTACAGGCACATTCAATATATCAGTGATCTGGGACGTGAGAAAGGTCTGGGGAAACCTCTCTCATCAGAAATAATTGCAAAATCAACACCAACCCGGGACGGAATGTAAAACTACATCTCCTGGACTAGAAAACAATGTTGTAAGCTGGTAGATTGGGAAAGGGGAGAGTTCAAACACAATTTCTACTGCCTTAGGAAATATGAATATCTAGTACAAGAAGTTTAGCCAAAACGTGGGTAAAATGCCCCCATTGTCGATTTTTCGAAAAAATAAGTCATCAACATAATCAAGAAAGAGGGAATTATACAGAATAATGTGAGAAACATCATTTTTATTTCAGTAACCCTCCAGTCCACTTTTTATTTCAGTAACCCTCCAGTCCACTTTTTATTTCAGTAACCCCCCCGTCCACTTTTTATTTCAGTAACCCTCCAGTCCACTTTTTATTTCAGTAATCCCCCAGTTCACTTTTTATTTCAGTAACCCTCCAGTCCACTTTTTATTTCAGTAACCCTCCAGTCCACTTTTTATTTCAGTAACCCTCTAGTCCACTTTTTATTTCAGTAACCCTCCAGTCCACTTTTTATTTCAGTAATCCCCCAGTCCACTTTTTATTTCAGTAACCCTCCAGTCCACTTTTTATTTCAGTAACCCTCCAGTCCACTTTTTATTTCAGTAACCCTCTAGTCCACTTTTTATTTCAGTAACCCTCCAGTCCACTTTTTATTTCAGTAACCCTCCAGTCCACTTAAAAAAAATTAAAGACGGTCTTTCAAGGGTGACAATTGGTACTTACTTGAAGTTGTATTACAGGGCCGTAGATTGCTATGTACTTGATTTTTATTGACTGTCACACACTAATCATAGTTACCAATGCAAATCATGCGACAAGTGTAATGAGTCATTAAGAAAGCTAGATTTCCCATTAGCCAGTAGGTGTTGTAAATAAGATGCCCACGCCTACACACACGAGTAGTTACTCACTCGCCCCCCCCCCCACACCTTTCACTCACACAGACAATCTGGGGTACAAATCAGATTGTCGATGTCATCAGACCTGTGAATTATCACCAGAAAGTATCCCGCTGGACCTGCAGATGTTGCAACTCCTCAGGATGGAAGAGATAATTAATACCTCTTAAGTTTGAAGGCCCATTTGGCAATGTCTCTCTCTCTCTCTCTCTCTCTCTCTCTCCAGAAACTTCTCGAATAGGATGCCCAGTGATTGGTATGTGTGTCTGAGTTTAAAATATTTAAAATATTTTTGTTATGGGTGTTCCGATTTGCTGGACAGTTAAAGTGAGAAGAGTTGGAGCTGTTGGGAGTTTAAAGAGAGAAGAATGGGAGCTGTTGGGAGTTTAAAGAGAGAAGAATGGGAGCTGTTGGGAGTTTAAAGAGAGAAGAATGGGAGCTGTTGGGAGTTTAAAGAGAGAAGAATGGGAGCTGTTGGGAGTTTGAAGACAGAAGAGTGGGAGCTGTTGGGAGTTTGAAGACAGAAGAGTGGGAGCTGTTGGGAGTTTAAAGATGGAAGAGTTGGAGTTGTTGGGAATTTAATGACAGCAGAGTGGGAGTTGTTGGGAGATAAAATATCTTTCACAAACGTTACTCGCAAAGAATCGCGTTTCTTTTTTGATCAGTATATAATAATGGACACCCAAAAATCTGAAATCCGAACAAAGAACAAGAAGACAGGATTAATGCTTTTCAGATGTTGATATGCATGGAAGATAATGTAGAACATCATGGAAAGTGAAGACAACAATAACAGAGGTTCTAGCAACCACTTAGTATAAAGAATGATTTATTAAAGGAAATAAATATCAAACGAATAAAGTATTTTGAACATAATAAAAGACATGAAAAAACTTATTGAATACCTTGCTTGAGGGTAAAGTCGAGGGGAGGCAAACAAGAGGTAGACAGAGATACTAGTGGGAGGGAAACACGTTAAGATGGCCAGGATAGCAATCTAGCTTCGTGGACCACCAAGACAAGAGAAAGAACATGTTGGAAGACTGTTATTATCAATCTTTGATGCAGTGACTCGCCTTTTGATAATGGAATAGTTTACGGTTACATGGTTCGTTGCATGGCTGTGAGAATTGGACACTCACTTTGGACATGGAGTGACGACTACAGGCTTTCGAATACAAATGTTACAGACGAATTCTACCTACAGAGAGCATAAGACAAATTTGTACGTAAGAAATAAAATAGAGATGTATGCAGGTGTACAAGAACCATTGCTTTCAATAGTGACGCGACGCAACTCGTAGAAGGTTTGGGCATGTACGCAGACATGATTCCTTTCTCAAAAAAATACTGAAGAGAGCCATCAAAAGGGGAGAAGCAGAGGAAAGCAAATAAGGACATAAGACAGACAACGTCAAGGAATGGACAGGACACGATTTTTCTTCACTCATCGGTATCGTTGAAGATAGAAACCGATGGAGGACTCTGTGTGTTGAAGCATCCAATGTGGTACCCCTACCACTAGGACGGTTACGGGTTTATAGAGATTGAGATTAGGGAGATTTTTTTTCGATCAGCAAGACACAGGAATCATCAGCTTGTATCACACATAAACGTGCTTATTAGTACTTTTATTCAGCGTTGTTTCTCAAAATCCCACTGGGTCTATCTTGTATCAGGAAAATGATCCTATTAAATTTCCAGCAGGGTGTAGTCCAGACATTGGAAATGCACCGTGTCATAGTTGTATTTGCGCTAATGACACGGCACATCCGTCTTCGATGGTTACTATTACTAAAGTGCACATGTATTGTCGGTATCCAAAAAAAGAGCATATTATATCAAAATTGTTGCCTGCTTTGTATGTCTCAGCGAATGTGCGAGCTAGAGGTGGCTGTCGTATTGCTTAGAGTGTTTACGTGACCCATAGTCCATAATGAAGTCGGATGGTCTGGCCAAGATATCCAGATATCTTAGCAATGGTGTAAACCATGATACAACGAATTCTATTCTCCTAAATGCATCATACTTACCTGCATGATTAGAATAACAAACACAGAAGAAGAATATCATATCTGGCCTCCTGCCGACGAAGACGATTTTGTCTGGCAGTTGTAGAAAATAAAATGGTGACACAGCGCATTTTCATTCTCTAGACTACATGGAAATCCTATTTCTGAACGAAAACAAGACCAAGATTATGACAAGCAACATAACCACTATCATGTTCTCAATCAGTATCAACAACAGAGAACTAGAAAGAGTCAACAGTTTTGAATACCTTAGTTCTTTTTTTTTCAACCTTAGTTCTTGTCGTGATTGCTATGAAGAAGTCAGAAGGAGGTTGTCTATCGTGTTAAATAAGCTGATACAATAAAAACATGTGGCTGAGGTGCTGCACAATAGCAGAACTAGTATTAGTAAGAGCTTGCATATTCCCAGTGGCCATATATGGGTTTGAATCCCGGACAATCACCAACAAAGTGAATAATAAAATATAAGCGATTTAAACAAAATCTTGCAGAAAAATCGTCAGAATACCATGGACCAAAAAGATCACCAATGTGGCCATCCTGAGAGAAATGAATGTAAAAGAAAACTGGATAACAGCATGGTTCTTTCTAGAAAACTACAATATTTGTGCTATATTAAACTCAATGACAGCCTAGAGAAGAACATAATGGAGGGGATGATGCCAGAGGGACGAACAAGAAGCAGACCAAGAAGAAGATGGACTCAAGACATCAAAGACCACCTGAACGTGACAGTAACAGAAGCAGGAAGACTGGCTCAAGATCGATAAAAGTTTATAAAGGCTATGGTGACAGCCACATCCTGTTCAAGATATGGTACCTGATGATGACTGCCACATCCTGTTTAAGATGTGGTACCTGATGATGACTGCCACATCCTGTTTAAGATATGGTACCTGATGATGGCAGCTACATCCTGTTCAAGATATGGTACCTGAAGATGACAGCTACATCCTGTTTCGGATAGGCCACCTGATGATGATGATGAGATTACATCCTGCTTGAAATCTAGTCTTTCTAGATTATTCATTGTCTTTCTACAAGAGAAATCCAGCTGGAATTTGAGAAAGTATCTTGTCCACGAGCTTGGCCACTACTGTGGCTGGTATTTATTAAACCAAAAACTAACAGATAACCAACATTCGGCTCTGCAAGCATGAAACATGGAGTAACAATGTCGGTAAGACAACAAATTACACAGTCGGCACAAGAAACTCGTCACATCATCGCGCCAAATAAAACAACAGAACGGGATGACAATGAAATGAAGCTAAAAGAAATATATCTATAACAAGCAACTCAGAGTTAAAGTGGGTCCAGAATTCTAGTTAAAAAATAATTGTTAGAAAGCAGTATAGGAAATTAGCGACAACATCAGAACAATGACTTTAAACACACGCCCCACGACGTTAGTGAGTGGCGTGCAATTGTACAGCAAATCCTGGCACGAAGAACTGATTAGAGGCGCGGTGCGCCCCGTTGTACACGGCTAATGAACGCTAATCATTGAGCAAAAAAAACAGTTCCATGAGAGCAGTTACGTAAATCTGTGTGCAGCGTCTGCGCCGAAAAAGTACATTTTGGGTTACGTTGTTCGTCCATCACAAATGATGATGACCATTTGTTACATCCACTTTTGAAAATTCAATTTTAGTTATGTCCTTGATTATGAGTTCGTAGATGACTAATGAGCCCTATTCGAGCTGTAAATGTCCTTGGACAGTTTGGACATGGAATAACGACTGTAGACGGATCTTGGTCTATCCGTGACTTTCTAGCTGCTCTCCGCTGTTGAGCTGCTGCATTGCTCTTCTTTTCACAAGATGATGCGCTCTTTTTTATTTTAGAACGCCATGTAGATCTATTTTGTGCAAGTTCTTCCCATGTATCGTGATCTATTTCAAAGGCTTTCAGTGAGTTCTTTAACGAGTCCTTGTAACGCTTCCTTTGGCCACCTTGAGATCGTATACCCTTCTCTAGCTCACCATAGAGAAGTATCTTTGGCAGACGATGGTCTGGCATACGCACCAAATGACCTGCCCAACGAATCTGTGTCTGCATCAGTATCGTGTCAATGCTTGGGATACCAGCTCTATCAAGGACAGTGGTATCTGGAATCTTGTCTTGCCATTTTGGGTAAATTTAACAATAAAAAGGTACATGGACTGTTTAATAGATGCATGCTACAAGAATTGACATATTGATTCGGAAGATACGACAAACAATAAACACTTATTTAATCACCTTGTCAAAACAAGTACTTTCAAGAATATCAATCAATCAAGTGCTATGACGAGTGGCGTATTCGATAATGTTTCTCCACAACTCTGTCCTGCGTTAACTTTTGTCAGTGGCCCGACACATCTGCCTTCGGTGGTTACTTTGCTACTCTGTTCAATTGTTTGCTTTTCTGATCTGTGTCATGTGACGTATTCCTTCCAGAACGTTGTCTTCCCAATGAACTCTCTGAACCTCTCTCTGTCTTGGGCGATGTGGCTTGCATTTTCTAGCGATGAATTCATATTATCTTTAATGTCGTCAGTCCATAGTCTTCTTGGTCTGTTCCTTATCCTCCTCCTAGGTACTCTTCCCTCCATTATTTGTCTTTCTAAACAGTTATGTCTCTTTATATGACCAAACAGGCGTGACTTTTCTGATCACATTGCCCTAAAACGGTTGACTCTCTGCTTCTAATTTTTGCTATAGTGTGTCTTCTTACTATAGCATCTCCGAGGACTTATACATTATTTTCCTTGGTTGTCCATGGACTGTTCATCATTCTTCTAAAACAAAAACCCACATCTCAGCTGCCTCCAGCTCACCATGAGCTCATTTGTCTGCTGTCCGTGCTTCACATCCATACAGAAACATTGGTTCAATATAACATCTTGACATTTAAATTATCATGTTCCGCCGAAGACATATGTGTAGCGCCATTGGCACACAAAAAACCGCGACACAGCGCATTTCCGTTGTCTGGACTACATCCTGCTGGAAATCTAGTACAAGAGAGTTCCAGTGGGAGTTTGAGAAGAAACGCCGACAATGAGGAATTTACATTTGTATTGATGGTACTTCGACAATGTATACGGCCGTTTTCGTCTGTATATGGTTCGTTTAGTAAGTCGAAGTGTTTGTTTAGCAAGTCCACGTGTTTGTTTAGCAGATCCACGTGTTTGTTTAGCAGATCTACATGTTTGTTTAGCAGATCCACTTGTTTGTTTAGCAGATCTACATGTTTGTTTAGCAGATCCACTTGTTTGTTTAGCAGATCTACATGTTTGTTTAGCAGATCCACTTGTTTGTTCAGCATGTCAGCGGGATTGTTTAGCAAGTCCACTTGTTTGTTCAGCAAATTCAGGTGTTTGTTTAGCAGATCTACATATTTGTTCAGCAAATCCAGGTGTTTGTTTAGCAGATCAACATGTTTGTTTAGCAGATCCACGTGTTTGTTTAGCAGATCGACATGTTTGGGTGAAGTTTACTGTAGAAAGAATGAATCTCTGTAAACCTGCAATAACCTTTGCTTTACGTGTGTGTGATTTGTGTTCAAGTCTGTCCTCAGAACTGTTGCAAAAGATTCTCCATCTACGCATCTCGGCCACATTTTCCCAGCTATTTTAGTCAGCTACAAAAACAAAATTCTTTCATTGAAGTCTTGCATATATTTATTTATAACTTAGGAGTCGTCTGCCTCTGACTCTATTCCCTTCTGAAAATGCATCAAAAAAAAAAAAAAAAGATACAGTTGTTCATTGTTCGCACATGACCTAACCCATCTTAGTCGCCTAATGCTCCGTATTCCTATTATTGATGACAATTTTGTTCGCTTATTCAATAGAATATTTATTATAAAATTAACTTATATTGAAATGATCGAGTCAATGAGGAACGAAACAAGTCAAGAATTGGTATCAAGTTGTATAAAAAGTCCGTGGAATTATATCGGCCTCATACGCAGATCCTACGGATATCATGGACAGAGGAAAAGAAAAGCATTAAAATTACTGAAACTAAACGAAGGGTGGCTTCTAAATACCATCATTAGAAGCAAGCGACAGTGTTTTAGACACCGAAAGCGACATGATGGTATCGAAAGGCTGGTTCTAGAGGGCAGAGTGTCGGGCAAGAGAAGAAGATGAAAACCTAGAAGACGATGGACCAGCGACATCGAAAAATGTATGCACATGTCTCTGGTCAATGCAGACTTTCTTGCCGAAGTATCCACGACGAAGACAACGTTCTAGTATTAATGTGACACGTGATATATATGCGCGTAGAATGGCTTGAAGCTGATTTCATAAGCAAATCTTCATGTAGAAAGCAGATGTTAAAGAAAAGCCATCACAGAATCATTACGCAGAGCAATAAACAGAGCAAGTTCAATATTGAGTACAAGTAATACAGATGCAATATGGCAATATGCAACCAAGACATCAGCAACCAAGAGATCAATAACCAAGAGATTAGCAACCAAAAGATTAGCAACCAAGAGATTAGCAACCAAGAGACCAGCAACCAAGAGATTAGCAACCAAGAGATTAGCAACCAAGAGATTAACCAAGAGATTAGCAACCAAGAGATTAGTAACGAAATATCACTGGGGAAGATTCTAGATTGAAACGTTAATTATTTCCGTAATTATTCATTTTTATACAATTTTATTACAATTGTCTTCACTCATTTAGCCTGAAGCAAGACAGAATTCTACGACAAGCCGTCAAGACAGAATTCTACGACAAGCCGTCAAGACAGAATTCTACGATAAGCCGTCAAGACAGAATTCTACAACACGCTGTCAAGACAGAATTCTACGATAAGCCGTCAAGACAGAATTCTACGACAAGCTGTCAAGACAGAATTCTACGACAAGCTGTCAAGACAGAATTCTACGACAAGCTGTCAAGACAGAATTCTACGATAGGTCTTCATGTGGACACCAGACCGGGAAAGAAAACAGGGAAGACCAAAAACAACGTTCAGAAGAACATTTATGAGTGAATAAAAATCAGCAGGCATAAATACACAAGACCTGCAATCTCTAGCAACTGACCGACAGGCATGGAGAACTATGACATCCTCTCTATGTGCCAAACTTGGCAAAAGAAGAACTGACTGACTAACTGACTGACTGTCTTGAATCATATTTTTACTAGAAGGGCATGTATTTATAACACACATTTATTTACACGCTAGAATTAATTTTCAGTCAGCACGGCGGGCTAGTAAACATGACTTGACGGATCGGATGTGACCCACGCCTGCTTTATGAAGTTCTATTAAATTTATACTTTCAATTTGACCTTGATTTTATATTCAATAAAACAGATAATACAGAAGAAGAGATAACAGATAGGTAAAGAATTGTAATAGTAGTAGAAATAGTAGTAGTAGTAATAGTGGTAGTAGTGGTAGTAGTGGTAGTAGTAGTAATTGTTGTGGTAGCGGTAGTACTGGTAGTGTTTGTATTAATATTAGTGATAGCGGTTATATCAGTAATAGTGGTAGTAGCATTGGTAGTAGCCATAGTGGTAGTGGTAGTAGTAGTAGTAGTAGTGGTAGTAGTAGTAGTAGTAGTAGTAGTAGTAGTGGTAGTAGTAGTAGTTGTAGTAGCACAGTAGTGGTAGTGATAGTAGTATTAGAAGTAGCAGTAGTAGTAGTGGTAGTAGTAGTTGTATTAGCAGCAGCAGTAGTAGTAGTAGTGGTAGTAGTAGTGGTAGTAGTAGTGGTAGTAGTTGTTGTAGTAGTAGTAGTAGCTGTAGTAGTAGCAGTAGTAGTAGTAGTGGTAGTAGTTGTAGTAGTAGTTGTTGTGGTAGTAGTATTCGTGGTAGTAGTTGTAGTAATAGTGTTAGTAGTAGTAATGTTGATGGTAGCAGTAGTTGTAGTAGTAGTATTAGTAGCATTGGTGGTAGTAGTAATAGTAGAAGTTGTTGTTGTTGTTGCAGCAATAGTGTTGTGGTAGCATAAAGATCAAGGAATCAACCTACCGTCGGCGATGAAGATTATTCTTCATGTACTAAGCCGTAGCAACTATGAGGTATGGTGGTCTGCTCCATTCCTTGCTGTCCTTATCTCCCCATACTCATTTGTTTCATAATTCTCAACTCTAACTCTCGGATATAGCAGCAGATAATTGTTTTATCGAGTGACTAGGCTAGCGATGTTCCATCTCATGCCGAGACCGGCCGTTCAAAAGACTAATTAGGTCAGATTAAACATGGCCGCCATGATCCAGTGATAAATCAATTACTATAATGCTTACGCGCGGCGATATCAAATCCGACAAGTTATTGAAAATTTACAGGAAATATCTGAACTTTTCAACTTATAAAATGACTCCCTTCTCCTAAATTTAACTGCGTGTCATATCTAAATTGTTGTTTCTTAGATGATTTATCGTCTGCACTGTTGCTGTTGGGTAAATGCTTCTATTGTTTTGCTTGTGTATTCCAATCTTCTGTTCATATCAAACCAATGTCGTGGTTTAAAAAGAAACAAAATTATTTGCTGTCCGTTAGTTTTTAAAAGATTATTTATAGATGAATGATGATTAGAATGGACATAACAACGCTCTGGACATGGCATAGATGATATGTCTGTCCCAACGGATTGTTGGTTTGAATGATTCATGTAACTGGACCATGATTTTTTTCAGTTGAGGATAAGCTAATAGACAATCACGTGGTGGGGAAATGGGTGGGGTTGGGATATGTTTATCCCTCATAAAACTTTTTTAAAAGAGTGTAAACATTTTTATCTCATTTATTGGTTTTCTTCAAGAAAGATTCATCCTTCCCATCCATTTTGTGATTTCTTCATAAGAAAGAATCATCCGTCTTTTCCATTTAGTGGCATTTCTCTAAAAAAGATTCATAATCCCCCCCCCCCATGTATGTACTAGAATTTTCCTGCATTATCATCCCAAACTCATTTCGAGACGTCATTTTTACAGTCGAATTTTTCCATTGTACTTCTATATTTCAGAAAACATCTCGTCCACAACAAACTTCTCTAACACATATAGCAAATAAAACACTTCTATATTTAAGGAGACTTGCAGGACAAGAGGCACTTCTCTAATAGCACATATAGCATTGGAAATAAAGTTTGTGTTCGTTCTCAAAATCCCATCAGATCTCTCGTATAGCACGATGTTCCTACTAAATTTCCACCAGGACGTTCTCCAAAGAACGGAAATGTCCGTTCTCGCCTATTGTTCGAAACAACCGACTTCGGTATTATATCTTGCAAAATAAGACACTTCTGTGTTAAGAGAGACATGCCGCACAAAGTAACATCTATCTAGGAACATATCTAGCAAAATAAGACACTTCTGTATCTAAGAATGGATAATTTTCATAAGATCACATTTGATGGAACACCGCTTCTCAATGGGCCGGAACTGTGAACTGTATGAAGTGGCTATGAGTGCATGCTGGGAGATATCCTCGCTTGCAATAGATTGGCGACATAATACGCACACGACACATGCTGTGCCTAGGCATCAGAAGTGCAGGCGAAGACAAGATGTCTACTATCTGATGATTTGCGGTCCATTTTTTGTTCAGAATCTTCTTGAAAAGTGTGCTACTTTCTTCATATCCACTTCATCATTTCGCCGTTGGATACTTTCTACTCCACAGTAGATCGGCGTGTCTCCATCGTCTACAAAAGGTAACGGGTCATTGCTATCCAGCTTTCAACACCCAACCAGCTTTCAACGTGGTGATTCAAACCGTACAACCTACGACCAAGTAACTAGAAAACAAAAGGTGGGTAGTTTTAGACAAGATCCGTTGATAATCTCTCTTCATCGGTGAGGGCAGAAAAGGGGGGGGGGGTTGTTATACCTAAAAATGTACATTCATGCAACCTCTTCTGTCATGTATTCTTTTTGATGACACATTCAGATGACCTTTCTTGTGAAACATCGCTTGTGGGTGGGGGAAAATCAAGGTGTGGGACGTTTGCTATTGGCCCACACTTTGATCAAGCTCTCAGTATTATTATGGTCATTTTTCAATTTCTTGATTGGGGGGGGGGGGGGGGTGGGGAAATGAGCACGCACCCCTCCCTTTCCCCCAATGTTGTATACGGACCTATTCTACACTGAACTTTAACTCACATTTTGTCTGCAACTAGGATTAATCCTGTAATCATACAATTCTCGATCCTTGTCTGTGTATACTTTTCAACAGAAATAAATACAACTTCTTGTACACATGCTATTACATTATATCTTGTACACATGCTATTACATTATATCTTGTACACATGCTATTACATTATATCTTGTACACATGCTATTACATTATATCTTGTACACATGCTATTACATTATATCTTGTACACATGCTATAACATTATATCTTGTACACATGCTATAACATTATATCGTTTACACACTAGAGCAGAATCCAACATACCTTGGAATTACCCTGGACTAAATGACATGTGAAAAACAGACAGAAAAGGCAGAGAAAAGAGCCAGAAATAGAAAGGGCATTGTGATAAAGATAGCGGACACAAACTGGGAACTGGGCAGCAAAATCTTGAAAAGCATATACACAAGGAGAGTTAGGCCAGTACTAGAGTATGTCATCGCAACCTGAGCCACAGCATTTAAAACACAATTCAACAAAACAAACAAAATATCTACGCGTATTATCACCGCATCTATGAAATCTACACACATAAATACATTAGTAACAATAACTGGCCTTCAGTCAATGGAAGATAGAAGAGACATGAAAGTAGTTCAACAAGTAGAAAAATACAAGAGACTCATGAATCATCCTATGCACCACATAATTAATGGCTATGGCAGTAGCAACTTCTCAGTAGTTGGTTCTGGAGAGGAGCACTTTATTAGCAAACACAAAGAAACTGATACAGAAGACACCAACTCTAGTACAAGCAAAACCAAGACCTATACAGCCATTACCACTTCCTCTTGGACATAATGACTCCTAGAACTAAAAGAACAAATAGAAGGTATAGAAAAGAAAGGAACTAAGACAGACTAGGAGAGAAAGCATATCACAGAACATCACATCGGAGTTAATTACCCACAGGATGCATGGACTCATGCCTATACAGATGGCTCGGCCACAAATGCAATTGAGAATGGAGGAGGAGTGGTCTTCAGACTAAAACAAGGGGAAGATGTTACTCTAGCCATTGCTACAGGAAAGCTCTGAACTAATTTTAAGGCAATAATGGAAGCACTCAAGAAAGCAGCAGAAATAATCTTACAACATAAAGAACAAGTGCACAGGAATATTGTACTATTAACAGATTCTGTCATAACAGCAAGGAAGCTATACAGGAACACCGAATGAATTGAGGGCAGTTCTAGTTTAGTTGCACAATAATTTCCAAAGAGTAGTGATCCAGTGGATACCGCCACACTGTAACATCGAAGGGAATGAAGTTGAAGATAGATTGGTCAAAGAAGGAGGGAATGTACCTCAAGAAGACTATCTGGTCAGTTATGATGAAGTGAAGACCATCATTAAAGGCGACTATAACAAAAAGTTGAAAGATGACCACCCCAAATATAATGCAGATGACGGGTATTGCCAACTATCCAGAAGAGACCAGGTTATCGTGCTGCACATCAGAACTGGTCACAAGAAAACGAGACATCACATGTACACCAAATTCAAATTAGCCACAAATGTCCTTTGCCATTGCAGCCTTGCGAATACGACAGCAGAACCTATCGTGCAAGAATTTCACCAGTATGCAGACCTGAGGAACAAAACATGGCCAACCACAACCAGCATAGAAAAACTATATAGCACAACGGAAACTCTGAGTCCCAACCTGACTGAGTGTTAACCTATAACATAGAATCTGGAGTCCCAACCTGACTGAGTAATGAACGCCGAAGACGGACAAACAGACAATCAAGATTTTTAGGGCAAGTCATGAGAAAGGTAAAGCGTGTTCATTTAGTTCACCGGAAAGATCAAAGGGAAAAGAGTCATAGGTCGGTAAAGAGAAATTTCTGATTGGGTTGTTACTGTGGCACAAAAAGAGACATAGGTCGGTGAAGAGAAATTTCTGATTGGGTTGTTACTGTGACACAAAAAGAGACATAGGTCGGTAAAGAGAAATTTCTGATTGGGTTGTCACTTTGGCACAAAAATAAGTCACCAATTGAAGTTATTAACAACACAATAGACAACGAGTCCCGCCGAAGGTGGATGTGTCGTGCCATTGGCGCAAATAAAACGGCGACACGTGGCATTTCCATTCTATGGAGTACATCCTGCTGGAAATCTAGTAGGACAATGGTCCTGCTACAAGGGAGATCCAGCGGGAGTCTGAGAATGAAAGCTGAAGAAAAAGAGAGTTGTAGAGAAGCATATTCGCCGACGCTACATGGAATGACACGATTGATTGATAGAGTATTACTATCTCCCCGTCTACCACCCCCCCCATTACCCCACAGAAATGTCTCATTAATATGTTAGGTTCACTATGGAATGATGTGTCCACATTTTTAACGAGTCAAATCATAATTATGTAACGAAACGAACTTTCACTAAAGACGCTACAATGCAGCATTAATTTGATCTTCTGCGCGCAACGGACAGAGAAGTGGGCCCTCAAGTGATCGATAATAATTATTTTTGTTATCTCCGCATCACAAAAATTGTGAAAGATTCTTTGGGCGGCGGATGAGGGGGGGGGGCGCCTCAGTTCGCTGCGCTCACATCATTTAATCGCTAATAATGTTGCGTGTTTTTTATTTTCTCCGCATCCCAGAAATTGTATAAAATCCAGCCCAATAGGAAAAATTTGGTATGTGTGGGCCTATGATTTGTTTTACAACTGTATTGTATATTACATTTTAGTCTTTAGATATAAATTTCATATCCTCTCTGATCACAGAGAATAGAGAACTCAGAAATGAGGTGCTATAGAAGAGTCCTGAGAGTACCATGGACAGCAAGAAATAAAGTGCTATAGAAGAGTCATGAGAGTACCATGGACGGCAAGAAATGAAGTGCTATAGAAGAGTCATGAGAGTACCATGGACAGCAAGAAATGAAGTGCTATAGAAGAGTCATGAGAGTACCATGGACAGCAAGAAATAAAGTGCTATAGAAGAGTCATGAGAGTACCATGGACAGCAAGAAATAAAGTGCTATAGAAGAGTCTTGAGAGTACCAAGGACAGCACGAAATGAAGTGCTATAGAAGAGTCATGAGATTACCATGGACAGAAAGAAAATCCAACCAAGACGTGCTCAGAAAAATCAACGTTCAAGAAGGCTGACTTTTAAACAACATATTAATTAGGTAATAAGAAAGTTGGGTTTTTTATATGCCATGTGAAGAGACACGATGGCATATGACAAGTGTTGTGGAGTGGGCGATAGACGGCAGTAGAGGCAGAGTCCGACCAAGACGTCGTTGGACAAGAGATTCAGGAATGTATGTACATATCGATAAAGGGAGCAGGACAATTTGTCAGAGAGCACGGAGTTTTCATGAGATTTAAAAGGAAGACTACGTTTTGGAAAAATACGCCACACGGTACATAAGGAAGACTACATTCTTGAAAGAATACATCACATGACAGATAAGGAAGACTGCGATCTAGAAAAAATATGTCACATTATACATAAGGAAGACTGCGTTCTAGAAAAACTATTTCACATTATACATAAGGAAGATTACGTTCTGGAAAAAATACGTCACATGACACATAAGGAAGATTACGTTCTGGAAAAAAAAAATGACACATACAGAAGATTACGTTCCACAAAGAATATGTGACATGACACATAAGGAAGACTACGTTTTTGAAATAATACGCCACCTGACACATGAGGAAGAATACATTCTAGAAAGAATGCGTCACATGACAACAACAATTCTAATCATTCTAATTTCACACATGTTTTGTCTTCTTTATTGCGTCATCAAACTTCGTGTATTTTTATTGCGTCATTACACTTTGTGTAGATTATAAGGACGAAAGTAAATACAGATGGGATTATTTTGGTTTATGAAAGTTTTCCTGAAATTATTTTATATTGTAAAAAAAAGGCAACATTTTCTTGTGTGAATTAAGTAAAAATAAAACAGCTTATATGTTCTTTTGCTGTTTCACTTTGTTAACCGGGTCTTGCTGGTACAGAGGTTTGATCAGGTCAAGTTTCTAAAGCTCTGATTTTGTAAGTTGATGTTTATCACTTGTAAAGGCGAGGAGAGGCGAACAAGAGGTAGGCAGAGATACAAGTAGGAGGGTAACATCGCCAGATGGACAAGTTACAGTCTAGCAGAGTGTACTACCAAGACAAGGGACAAGTTACAGTATACAAAGTGTACTACCAAGACAAGGGACAAGTTACAGTATACAAAGTGTACTACCAAGACAAGGGACAAGTTACAGTATACAAAGTGTACTACCAAGACAAGGGACAAGTTATAGTATACAAAGTGTACTACCAAGACAAGGGACAAGTTACAGTATACAAAGTGTACTACCAAGACAAGGGACAAGTTACAGTATACAAAGTGTACTACCAAGACAAGGGACAAGTTACAGTATACAAAGTGTACTACCAAGACAAGGGACAAGTTACAGTATACAAAGTGTACTACCAAGACAAGGGACAAGTTACAGTATACAAAGTGTACTACCAAGACAAGGGACAAGTTACAGTATACAAAGTGTACTACCAAGACAAGGGACAAGTTACAGTATACAAAGTGTACTACCAAGACAAGGGACAAGTTACAGTATTCAAAGTGTACTACCAAGACAAGGGACAAGTTATAGTATACAAAGTGTACTACCAAGACAAGGGACAAGTTACAGTATACAAAGTGTACTACCAAGACAAGGGACAAGTTACAGTATACAAAGTGTACTACCAAGACAAGGGACAAGTTACAGTATACAAAGTGTACTACCAAGACAAGGGACAAGTTACAGTATACAAAGTGTACTACCAAGACAAGGGACAAGTTACAGTATACAAAGTGTACTACCAAGACAAGGGACAAGTTACAGTATACAAAGTGTACTACCAAAGGGACATGGAGTGTTGGAGGTCTGTTGCAGTCAACCTTCATTGTGGAGATGGTATTTAATGGTGATGTTTATACCGTGTATCTACAGCCAATAAAAATCACGAGAACAGTCCAATGAGTAATTGTAGAAGGCAGTTTTCAATTAGTCAGTAGGGCATATATGATTGCGTGTCATGGTTAAGCGCACTAAGAATACCCATGATTCTCCGTGCACAGTTTCTGAAGAAATGCAAGTATCTATTTCTAGTTGAATATGTCAACAAACTGTGACGGTTTGCGGTTAGTTTGCTGACACGGAACTAGTCGAGATGGTGCAGGATAAATTTGAAGATAACAAGTGATAGCCCTTGAACTGTAACATATTAACACATACTTGTGACACTTGTAGTTCAAGGGTGTCCTCTCTGACCTCAATCCACCGAAGACATTCATTGATTCTAGTGCTAGAATTTGCTTCCTTGCAAATGTTACACTTAAAGACACTCTGATTGAATCAGTAGAGGCTGAAGTTTTCTTAAGCTAAGTGATTCTACTGGGTGTCTGTTAGAAGAAAGAGCAGCATTGGAACATCGTTCCGTCATCAGTCAGGCTTGAAGATAGATAACTCTCCCCATTTGTTCATTTCTTGTGTAATTATTGGCCCCTTATTGTGAGACATACGCAGGTGTAGTCGCCGTGTCTCAGATACTGTCGAGTGGACACCTATGTTTTCGGTACACGGGCCAAATTCAGGTGTGCTTGCCAGGAACAGACAATGTTAGCTATCCTAAAATCTGAAAGAAAGCTTTCTTTTTTGTTTAGTCCTTTGATCAGAAGAATTATTTCCATCTTTTTCTTCTTGATCGTTTATTTTCAAACTCCTGCTGGATCTCTCTTGTAGCAAGACAAGGGTCCTACTAGATTTCATTCTCAAACTCCTGCTGCATCTCTCTTGTAGAAGGACAGGGGTCCTACTGGATTTCCAGCAGAATGCAGTCTAAAGAATGAAAATACTTTAGATCACAGTTTTAGTTGCGTCAATTGCCCGACACATCCCTCTTCCACAAAGTGTCCAATCGAAGACGTCTTTTGTCGCCCCATGTTCTCTGCATCAGTAGAGTGTATGCACAGACATTGTCGCCCCATGTTCTCTGCATCAGTAGAGTGTATGCACAGACATTGTCGCCCCATGTTCTCTGCATCAGTAGAGTGTATGCACAGACATTGTCGCCCCAAGGTAATTGTAGTTCTGAACATATATCCGGTTCATCATCATCTTTTTCTGCATTCATTCTCTTATTTCTGCTGAGGATGTAATCCGGAGATTTGAATACCCTTTTTCATGGTTTACAGCTTGAAAGACATGTCTGGACATCTCGGCCTGACACATCCAATTTCAGAATATATTCTGGGAAACTTTGACATTCTCTGGGAAAGGACAGTCAACTTCACCCATGATGATGTTCGTCCGTCGTCATCGACGATGACCAAAAACTCAACCATAATATAATAACAATACGTAATAACAATAATAAAGTTAATAGTGCGTTTTTAAATGACTAACAAATCCAATGCGCGCACAAAATGTTCTTTTACAGAATTGACAACAATAGAGGGTATCTATTTAAGGTTGATATGTTTTTTTTTCTTTTCTACGTGCCCGCTTCTGTCTTGCAGTATCTTGTCTGAATTCTTCCGCCGCTAGTGCTCCCGTTCTAATGCTGTAACGCCATGCTGTTCTATCCTGAGCGCGGCTCTCCCAAGCGCCTACGTCAATGTTTAGATGTTTCAGTGATGACTTGAGCGTAAACTTCACACATACACCTTAGTTTGCCTGCATGCATAACAGCTCAGTGGTGCTATTCTTTGCTTTCATTTCCCCGACAAACACAGACGGCATTCAATTCAATAGCTTTTACTTTGATATTTTCTGTCTCAAGGGACAATGCACATAGTCAACATTTTACAGCCTGGCTGGCCAGTACAATGACTTAATGGCCTGGTTGGCCAGTACAATGACTTAATGGCCTGGCTGGCCAGTACAATGACTTAATGGCCTGGCTGGCCAGTAAAATGACTTGATGGGAATGTAAATTGACGCCGTGTGTTCAACAGGCAATAGGTTTGAGTCCGGCTCATGTCGTCGTGTTTACACGGTGGATTCTCTCAGAGATTGTGGATTATCGCTTGAAGCTACGAAGTTACATGCTATGATTGGTACTCTCGGCAGGCGGCGTGCCGCTTCGTTGAGAGTGACGGAGTACATATGGGAAGCCTAGTACTGTGAAATCAATCCTCTACGATCTTCGAACCCTTTTGCTTACTATCACCGTGTTATGGCGTTACGGGTTCGAAACCCGATCCGGACACATAAACATTCAGGTCGTGATTTTTCGCCTGACACGACCGCTTCTTCAGTCAACCCAGCCGTAATTGGGTACCTGTCGCATGAATTGGCAAAGGTAAACACAGCAAGGAAGGGAACTGGCCACCGTACATAATAGTTTCTGCGACTTACTTCTTGAAGATTTATCGTTATCCTCGAAAGGAGGCTGCTACATTTTACTTTCCTAGACATCATGGATGTGTAATAGCTCTGTTATGGTGTCACCCAGGCAGTGCCGTGTCTAACGCTGCCGAGTCGAAGCGTTGATTTGTGTTTCAAGTGATTATCAGAACTTGACTACCTTTCTTCTAAGTTGCACATTTCTACGTTATGGGGCAATCCATAAATTACATCCAAATTGCTTTAAAAAATGTTTACTCCCTATTATCAACAATTACATAGATTTCAGTGACATATCCCCCCCCCCCTTCTGACCCTTTCTTACATATGTCACAATAAATTATTTATCACACCAATCTAAAAATAATAATTTGCAGAAATTTTTTTTCAAATTCCAACAATTTAATTTATATATAAAAGCACTTTTGTTGACGTCAACGTTTGCTCATCAGCCTCCCCTTACTCAACATCTGTCAAACATTTTTCTCGCCCTGTCCTCCTAATTGTCTACGTTATTTATGCACATTTCCTGAAATGATTTTCGTCACCCCCCCCCCCCCCCTTCATAAGTTGAGAATATTGTCGGATATCCTGGGCCACTGCACTTTCACTACAAATAAATAAAAATGAAAACCATATTAGACAGAAAACATAAGTATAACATAAGCATAACTATCAAGCTCCAACAATATTCCCATTGTTTTCTATATTGCACTGAAACAATGCGGCGGACGAAGACAAGGAGGGATTTGAATTGATATGCTCTCCTTTTAATCTCACCGACACATTACGCATCTACCTGTCACAGGTGTAGAGACCCAGCCACATACAGACCTTTCTCAAAAAATTATAGCAGATTATAGAGTTAACAAAACAAAAAATGAAAATTATGGTTGCATTCCAGGAATGGACGGGGTTACCACTATCAAAAATGTAACCCCAAAAGATATTATCCATAATAGTTTCCCCAGGGCCACATCAGTTAGCCGCCATTGTAAGCGGGCCGTGAGAAGATGATAAACAAGACAAAAACAGATAGGCTAAACTGAAAAGCGCAAATATCACAGCTTTAATCTAGAGTGTCATAAAATCCTCCATTCACAATTAGATATATTGGTTGTCAATAACTGGACGGTAATAATGAAGATGGAGGGTAGAAGAGGGAAAATAGATGGAGGAGAAATAGGAGGAGGAGAAGAAGAAGAAAGGAAAGATAAGGCGGAGGAGATGGAGAAGGAGAAAAGAAGTAGGAGGAGAGGAGGCGGAAGAAAAGAAGGAGAAGGAGAAGATAAGAAGCAGAATGAAGAGGAGAGAAGAACAGAAAAGGATGAAAGAGAATAGCAGGAGGAGAAGAAAGTGGAGGAGGAGAAGAAGGTGGTGGAGGAGAAGAAGGTGGAGGAGGAGAAGAAGGTGGATGAGGAGAAGATGGTGGAGGAGGAGAAGATGGTGGAGGAGGAGAAGATGGTGGAGGAGGAGAAGAAAGTGGAGGAGGAGAAGAAAGTGGAGGAGGAGAAGAAGGTGGAGGAGGAGAAGGTGGAGGAAGAGAAGAAGGTGGAGGAGCAGAAGAAGGTGGAGGAGGAGAAGAAAGTGGCGGAGGAGAAGAAAGTTGGAGAAGGTGAGGGAAGTAGAGGATGAGAAAGTGGAGGACAAACGTGCGATCAGGTGGTCACAATAAATGTCCAGTCTCATTTGGTGTTTTTTGTTTCGTACGTACAAATCCGGGTATCTTCACTTTTCTCTATCTTCAATTAATCCAAGTCCATCTCTAGTTTACCCCTATGCGCTGATCCCACTCAGCGTCACTTATCTAATGCACTCTATCTTTGGTCACTGTCCGTCTAATACGTCATGTCTCCATCCAATGAAATTCACTGAACCGATTTTATCACTGAAGACAACTGACACGATTTCGTATTTGCTAATGCGGTCTATTCTCGACAAGGCCTCAGCTATTCACATTCTTAAGGCATCCTTATATCTATTGGTATTATAAAATGCTATATCTATTCCATATTAATGTATGGCTCAGAAACATGGACACTAAATATACAATTAGAAGACAAAATTGATGCCTTTGAGATGTGGGTATATAGAAGAATAGGGAGAACATCATGGAAAGAGAAGAAAACAAATAAAGAGATACTAAAACACTTAATATGAGGAAGGAATTATTAAGAGAAATAAAGATCAGGCAAATAAAATATTTTGGACACATTAAACGACATGATACCTTATTGAAGACCTTGCTTGAGGGTAAAGTCAAAAGGAAGCGAGCAAGAGGTAGACAGAGATACAAGTGGGAGAGTAACATCACACGATGGACAGGTTACAGTCTAGCAGAGTGCACCACCAAGACAAGAGATAGATGTTGGAGATACGTTGCAGCCAACTTCTTTGCGGAAACGGCACTTAATGATGATGATATCTATTGGTCATGCCCAACGTCAAAAATCGAAGGCATCTAGCCATTCTCCAGAACATTATACCTGTTGGTGAACAAGATTTTTCATTATTCGTTTGTTCTTTCGCAAATATTCTACATTGCCTTAAGGGCATGTGCGTCTACTTTCAAACCAGGGCTTACTGGCCAAATAATCAGATATTAATCAAAGGCCTTAAGTATGTCTGTACTGTAGGCAACGGACCGCGAGCGTCGGTGTAGATAAATATCTGACAAGGTTATATCTGGATAGACTATAGGTGCATATGGGGATACAGATCAGCAGTGAGATGCCTACACTGGCGGTTGCTTAATGAAAGGATGGTTTAAGGAGCTCAAAGATTTATACGTTGCAACACAGACCAAGATTGATGGATGATTTATGGTTAAACATCAGAGCGTTGATAGAATATGTGACGGTTGAAATCAGAATGATGGCGTCTGGTGAAACATCTGAAACCAGAACAAATGAAAACTGTGAGAAATTTGAAACTAAAACTGAGGTAGACTGTGAGAAATGTGAAATGAAAACTGAGGTAGACTTTGAGAAATTTAAAATGAAAACTGAGGTAAACTTTGAGAAATTTGAAATGAAAACTGAGGTAAACTTTGAGAAATTTAAAATGAAAACTGAGGTAAACTTTGAGAAATTTGAAATGAAAACTGAGGTAAACTTTGAGAAATTTAAAATGAAAACTGAGGTAAACTTTGAGAAATTTAAAATGAAAACTGAGGTAAACTTTGAGAAATTTGAAATGAAAACAGGTAGAATTTGAGAAATTTGAAACTAAAACAGGTAGAATTGGAGAAATTTGAAATGAAAACTGAGGTAGACTTTGAGAAATTTGAAATGAAAACAGGTAGAATTGGAGAAATTTGAAATGAAAACGGAGGTAAACTTTGACAAATTTGAAATGAAAACTGAGGTAAACTTTGACAAATTTAAAATGAAAACTGAGGTAAACTTTGAGAAATTTAAAATGAAAACTGAGGTAGACTTTGAGAAATTTGAAATGGAAACTGAGGTAGACTTTGAGAAATTTGAAATGAAAACATGTAGACTGAGACATTTGAAAATACGAACAAATGTGAAATTTAAGAAATTTACAATGAGAACACATATGTACTGAGAGAAATTTGCAATGTAAACAGATAAAAGAAGAAATGTGTGATCATATCTAGGAAGAAATATTAGATCAGATCACGGAAAAAATGTGAGATGAGCTCAAGAAATAAATGTGTGAAATTTGAGATTATATCAAGGAAGAAATGTCAGATCATATCACGGAAGAAATATGAGATAAGATCAAGGAAGAAATGTGAGATTAGATCAAGGAAGAAATTTGAGATTAGATCAAGGAAGAAATGTGAGATCGAGGAAGAAATGTGAGATCAGATCAAAGAAGAAATGTGAGATCGAGGAAGAAATGTGAGATCAGATCAAGTAAGAACTGTGAGATCGAGGAAGAAATGTGAGATCAGATCAAGTAAGAAATGGGAGATCGAGGAAGAAATGTGAGATCAGATCAAGGAAGAAATGTGAGATTAGATCAAGGAAGAAATGTGAGATCGAGGAAGAAATGGGAGATCAGATCAAGGAAGAAATGTGACATCAGATCAAGGAAGAAATGTGAGATCGAGGAAGAAATGTGAGATCAGATCAAGGAAGAAATGTGAGATCAGATCAAGGAAGAAATGTGAGATCAGATCAAGGAAGAAATGTGAGATCAGATCAAGGAAGAAATGTGAGATCATATCAAGAAAGAAATGTGAGATCAAATCAAGGAAGAAATGTGAGATCAGAATAAGGAAGAAAAGTGAAATCAGATCTAGGAAGAAATATGAGATCATATCAAGGAAGAAATGTGAGATCAGATCAAGGAAGAAATGTGAGATCAGATCAAGGAAGAAATATGAGATCATATCAAGAAAGAAATGTGAGATCAAATCAAGGAAGAAATGTGAGATCAGAATAAGGAAGAAAAGTGAAATCAGATCTAGGAAGAAATATGAGATCCTATCAAGGAAGAAATGTGAGATCAGATCAAGGAAGAAATGTGAGATCAGATCAAGGACGAAATGTGAGATCAGATCAAGGAAGAAATATGAGATCATATCAAGAAAGAAATGTGAGATCAGATCAAGGAAGAAAAGAGAAATCAGATCACGGAAGAAATGTGAAATCAGATCAAGGAAGAAATTTGAGATCAGAACAAGGAACAAATGTGATATCATATCAGGAAGGAAATGTGAGATCAGACCAAGGAAGAAATATCAGATCAAGGAAGAAATGTGAGATCAGACCAAGGAAGAAATGTGAGATCAGATCAAGGAAGAAATGTGAAATCAGATCAAGGAAGAAATTTGAGATCAGAACAAGGAACAAATGTGATATCATATCAGGAAGGAAATGTGAGATCAGACCAAGGAAGAAATATCAGATCAAGGAAGAAATGTGAAATCAGACCAAGGAAGAAATGTGAGATCAGACCAAGGAAGAAATGTGAAATCAGATCAAGGAAGAAATGTGAAATCAGACCAAGGAAGAAATGTGAGATCAGACCAAGGAAGAAATGTGAAATCAGATCAAGGACGAAATGTGAAATCAGATCAAGGAAGAAATGTGAGATCAGATCAAGGAAGAAATGTGAGATCAGACCAAGGAAGATATTTCAGAACAGATCATGGAAGAAATGTGAAATCAGATCAAGGAAGAAATATCAGATCAAGGAAGAAATATCAGATCAAGGAAGAAATATCAGATCAAGGAAGAAATATCAGATCAAGGAAGAAATATCAGATCAAGGAAGAAATATCAGATCAAGGAAGAAATATCAGATCAAGGAAGAAATATCAGATCAAGGAAGAAATATCAGATCAAGGAAGAAATATCAGATCAAGGAAGAAATATCAGATCAAGGAAGAAATATCAGATCAAGGAAGATATTTCAGAACAGATCATGGAAGAAATGTGTGATTAAATTAAGAAAGAAATGTTTGTTTGTTTCCTTTGCGTTCGCTCCATTGTAACCAGCACGAACATCCGAGCGATTTCCGCCTGGAGCGTGATTACTTTGTGCCACCGTTATGCGCCATGTAGGCCTAGCACATCCGATTTCGGCATGCCTTGACAATTCGGGTGAGCTACTCTAGCCTGTAACAGCCTCAATATCTGTCTCAAAGCTCGCTTGTATGTGGTCACTCTTCGCCCAGACGATTTTTGCTCTCGTCTGTCTCGCACGAGGTGTTCCACTGTCTATGAACTTGCCTCGTGTAATTGGACGTACTGTGCCTGTGCCCATCGGGTACTCAACCGTTTCTCATCCGTGAGCCAGGTGCCTTAAGGGGAAGAACTCATCGGAAGAGTTGGACCCTGGCTCTTTCGCCCTCTTAGCCGAGGTGTCATTCGCCGACATCGTGTACCCTTGTCAAGTTCGAATCTCACACCACGCGTTTGAGAGCAAGGCGTTCTCGAGCTGAGCGACCTTGTCTCAATAGCGCCTGAGCCCATCGGGTACGGAATCCTTTCTCTCTGCAAGTGTATTTCCGGTATAGGAAAACTTGACAGTAGATTTGGGCCAGGATTGCCATCGTTGTCCCTTTCTTGCCTTAGCCCATCGGGTACGGGACCCTTTCTCTTCGCGAGCATATTTCCGGTTTAGGAAGGATCGACATTAGAGTTGGGTTAAGTCTTCTTGCTTTTCCGAACGCCAATGATTGGGTATATGTCTCTGCCTATAAGAAGTACATGTAACTAGAAGCTCGTCTCGAGCTGACGGAGCTTGTCTTTCCCATTTCCTAGGAACATTTCACTTTCTATTTGCAGTTCGCGCTGCCATTTAGCGCTGTTCTGCCCTTTCATTGTTTCATTGTACTCAGTATGAAATATATTTGTCTCTCGCCATGAATCTACCTTTACGTGCATTTTACATTGGCCGCCCCTCCAATGTTCGGACTGGACTGACTAGCTTCACTGTATGTCGACAGTGTCGCTATATGTGGTGCTGCTGGTGGTGTCGGAGATATTGTCTGTCTCTTGTGCAGTCAAATCTCTTTCCATCTGCTACCTCCACATTCTCGGACACGATCCCCAAATGATTTGGCCAGAATCAGCTCGAGCTGCTGTATTTATGTTTCCAGGGTGCACCGCGAGGAGGTACATTTGGGATATTAGTTATCTGCTAACCCTGGGTCCGCCTAGAGCAATGCGTTCCCGTTGCACCCCAGAAAGAAATGTGAAATCAGATCAAGGAAGAAATGTGAGATCATATCAAGGAACAAATGTGAGATCAAGGAAGAAATGTGAGATCATATCAAGGAAGAAATGTGAGATCAAGGAAGAAATGTGAGATCATATCAAGGAAGAAATGTGAGATCATATCAAGGAAGAAATGTGAGATCATATCAAGGAAGAAATGTGAGATTAGTTTAAGGAAGAAATGTGAGATTAGTTTAAGGAAGAAATGTGAGATCATATCAAGGAAGAAATGTGAGATTATATCAAGGAAGAAATGTGAGATTAGTTTAAGGAAGAAATGTGAGATCAAGGAAGAAATGTCAGATCATATCAAGGAAGAAATGTGTGAAATGTGAGATCAGTTCAATGAAGAAATGTGTGAAATGTGAGATCAGTTCAACGAAGAAATGTGTGAAATGTGAGATCAGTTCAAGGAAGAAATTTATGAAATGTGAGATCAGTTCAAGGAAGAAATTTATGAAATGTGAGATCAGTTCAAGGAAGAAATTTGTGAAATTTGAGATCAGATCAAGGAAGAAATGTGAGATCGAGGAAGAATTTTGAGATCAGATCAAGGAAGAAATGTGAGATCAGATCAAGGAAGAAATGTGAGATCAGAACACCGATAGCATACTTGAAATTGACATTTAAAAACTGTATCATTCATAGTTTGTGAAGTGATTCATAGTTTGTGAAGTGATTCATTATTCGAAAAATGATTGACTGTTTACAAGCTAGGTGTTTAGCAGGATGAAAACGTAGAAATCTTCCATTATTCAATAATAGGGCAGAAGCCAAAGACATGGTTTCCTTAAGGGGTTTGATGACCTTTTTTGTAAACAACGCTAAGGGACCGGAGGGGGTGTGTTTAACCACCTCCCTATCTGAACCCCTTTAAAAAAAAATTATCAGATCGTGTCAGATTTTGACATTCACGCAATTAAAGTTTAAATATATCCCCCCTAAAAAAGATAGAGCATTAGCCTGATCTTACAAAAACCACAGTTGGGATTATGAGAAGGGACTTTGTTGAAACAGATTTATGGGGGTAATTATATATCTCATTTATTGGAATATTGCGTCTCATGTTACAGGTGAGATGGGTAATACCTTTGTGAAGAAATCTAATTGTTTTCTTTCTTTGTTGACCTCTTGTTCGTCTGCTGATTGGGGCTGTTCTAATGTCTACTAGATTGTCTCTGTTCTATACGTTTGTGATCACCTCCGTTATGTTTTATTCTACATTCCATGAACTTAAGCTCATCATTAGCTAATCTCTCTCAGTCTTTCTCTAGCCCCCCCCCCCCCCCCAAACAATTGGTAGCATATCCTATTCAGGACGTAGACATCAACCCAGTATTTTTTGGCTGTAGTGATTTTCTAGGCAATATAAATACGTTCAGTAGTTTATCAATGCTTTATGAACGGTTCGGATGCACAACTGCCGGATTGAAACCCTGTAATTTGGCCGTCACAGACGCTGTTTATACCACTCAGCCACAGAGCCAGTCTGCTAACACTAAGGTTTCTTTATTTCTCTGTCACACCATGTCTATCTGTGTATCTTCCTGCTTCTGTTTATCAACTAATTATATATTTCTCATAGTCTCTCTTCATCTCTCTATCACTACTTCTCTGGTTATCTCTCTGTCTCTATCTTTCACTACTTCTCTGGTTATATATCTGTCTTTCTGTGGGATCTTCCTGA
>CM067319.1:3757500-3812500 GCA_034231615.1 Meghimatium bilineatum | reverse complement strand
CTTATATTGTTTTCGCATATTAGTTTATATGAGGTTTTTTTTTAGTTTAACTTGCATATTGGTTCTAGCTAGTTTGTTGTGTTCCTTGTTGTTCCTTCTTTATATTTTAACTGATGCTGTCCCTGCTTTGTGGTCGGTGCACATATTTGGTAAAGCTCGTGCATCTCTTTTAATTCCTCTGTTATTTCTTTTTTTCTAGTATGAAGTCTATTTGACTGTTGCAATTGAGGTCGTTCCATTTGTACCACGTGTATGTGTGGGATTCTCTGTGTTTCAAGAAGGTGTTTGTAACGAATAAATTGTGTTGGTTACATATTTCTAACAGTCTTTATATGCATTGAAGTTTTTCCTGTTTGTTTTATCACCAAATGGCCATAGATATTCTTCTATTTCGTATCTGGTCTTTCCTAAGTGAGCATTGAAGTCTGCTATAATATAAACATTTTATTTTCTCTTGACAGTGTTCAATGTGACAATTAAGTTGTCAAAAAATGTTTCACACTCAACTTTATTATTTGGAGCCTCACATGGTCTATACACTTGAATAGATGTTGTACTTACACCGTTCACTGTCATAACAACTGTTATTATCCTTTCAGATACGCACTTGATATCCACTATTTCTTTCGATGTCACTGAGTCTATTACAAATCCAACTCCATGTTTAGTGCGTGTATTTGAGTTAACTTCGGTATAGGGTAGTGTACAGTTTAGATGCAGTTGTTTACACCCAATACCTGTAATTCTGGTGTCTGACAGATCTAAAATTGAAATATTTCATTCCTTCATTTCTTCTGTAAGATCTTCTACTGTGTTTCTTAATCCACGGATATTTATTGTTCCATATTTGGTGGTTTGTTTACGTGTGAATGTCGTCTTCTGAGAACTCTCCATGTTTTCTACGAGTGTTTTAGTTCTACACTGTCGGTTTGCTAGACCTGTCACAATGTTGTTTCAGCGTCTCCAAATGGTTCAACCGTATTCTAATCTATCACATTCAGAAAAGAAATAACAAATTCCATTTAGAAAGCACTGGAACACCGAACTTTACTTCCATTTGTGCATACAGGTTAGCAACCGCCATTCCGCGTCATTAACCGGAAGTTGACATGTACGGAAGTTATACGCAGTTATCTCAAGAACGATGTAACCTTTGACACAGTTCGTTCTATTCTCCGTATTAGAACCTTGTCATCTACAGATGTTTGAGAATTGAAGCATACCTACAAGAAGAAGAAGAAGAAGATGTATTTTCTTAAACACCGATCGAGTTAGCAACTGTTTTGCCTTTAATAGTGAATGACTGACAGTGATCGAACGACTGGAATTTCGTCTCAATAGAAATCAACCATCCACAATATCATCGATTCATCTGTCTTGTGCGGAAAAAGCGTTCCATTCTCTCAGATACAGCTCTCTGTTAGCGGGGTATCTGTTAGCGGGGTATCTGTATTAGTTGTGATGACCATCAAACACAGATAATCTCATCAGTCAACAAAAAACCATCAAACCAACAAGCAAACTAGAAAGTGACGATAGAGGAAACAAGCAGATAACGCAGTCATATATCACGGCGTTTCTCAAGTTATGTCTGTTGTTTAGCGCAGCGTTTCTCAAGTTTTGTCTGTTGTTTAGCGCAGCGTTTCTCAAGTTATGTCTGTTGTTTAGCGCAGCGTTTCTCAAGTTATGTCTGTTGTTGTGGACCTGCCATCTATTTCCTTATATTCTAGGCATTTGCGTGGGTGTTTAGGGTCAAAGATCTTATATAATGTAAAAAGGAGCTTGCACTAAAGGCTTGTGAAATTCCAGCATAATGGCGATGTGTCATGACAAGACCTCCGATTTAAACCGCTTTATCTGAATTACTAAACTTACTTCGTTACGGCCAAACCGAAATGTGTTGTAATATTTTATTGCTTGGCGAAATGAAGCATAAATAAATGACACATATTTCTATGTTTGCATATATAAATGACATACATTTCTGTTTCTATATATAAATGACACATATGTATATGTTTCTATATATAAATGACACATATGTATATGTTTCTATATATAAATGACACATATGTATATGTTTCTATATATAAATGACACATATGTATATGTTTCTATATATAAATGACACATATTTCTATGTTTCTTTATAAAATGACATATATTTCTATGTTTGTATATATAAATGACATAGATTTCTGTTTGTATATATAAATGACATACATTTCTGTTTCTATATATAAATGACACATATTTCTATGTTTCTTTATAAAATGACATATATTTCTTTGTTTGTATATATAAATGACATAGATTTCTGTTTGTATATATAAATGACATAGATTTCTGTTTGTATATATAAATGTCACACATTTCAATGTTTGTATATAAAAATGACATATATCTCTATGTTTGTATATAAAAATGACATATGTTTCTGTGTTTGTATATATAAATGACACACATTTCTATGTTTCTATATATAAATGACATATGTTTCTATATTTGTGTATATATACATGACATGTTTCTTTATTTGTTTATATAAATGACATATATTTCTATGTTTGTATCCATAAATGACATACATTTATATATTTCTATAAATAATGACACATATTTCTTTGTTATAAATTTTCCTTCGATCTCTAACTCCCACCTCATCTATTTTATAAGAGGACAATGGCTTCACAAGATGTCCTGCAGGATGTACTCCAGGGATCGGAATAGCGTTATGCCGCTGTTTTATTGCGCTATTCTCCCGACACACCCGACTCTGGCGTTGACTAATACATTTAGTGTTTGCACCACTTCTACTGAACTGAACAGAATATGTCTGTAACCATATCGATAGTACAATTGGTGAACCGTACAAGAGAACTGGTTCTTGTACCTTCCCGCTGGTCACCACACTCTAAGCTAACCTCGGGCCACAGGCGCATATTATTTTGTCAATGTCTTGAGTCTTTATCGTCACGTCCGCGAACACCTTCAAATGACCAATGAAAATCAAGGTAATAATGGAGCGTCCTAACACAGTCACGCCGCACTCATCATCATCAAGTGCCGTATCCGCAACGAAGGTTGGCTGCAACGGATCTCCAACATCCCCTGTCTCTTGTCTTGGTGGTGCACTCTGCTAGACTGTAACCTGTCCCTATTGTAATGTTACTCTCCCACTTGTATCTCTGCCTACCTCTTGCTCGCTTCCCTTTGACTTTACCCTCAAGTAAGGTCTTCAATAAGGTGTCATGTCTTTTAATGTGTCCAAAATATTTTATTTGCCTGATTTTTATTTCTCTTAGTAATTCTTTCTTCATATTAAGTGTTTTTATTTGTTTTCTTCTCTTTTCATCATGTTCTCCCTATTCTCCTATATATCCACATCTCAAATGCATCAATTCTGTCCTTTAATTGTTTATTTAGTGTCCATGTTTCTGAGCCATACATTAATATAGACTATATGTAGCATTTAATAATTCTCATTGTTAACTTGTTTGTAATTTGTTTAGATGTTTCTATTTTGCTCATGTCATTGAAGGTACTTTTAGCTATTCCTATTCTCCTTTTCTGTTTCACATCTGCCATCATTTGTAACTATGTGTCCAAGATATTTATAATGTTTTACTTGTTGTAGTTTCTCTCCCTGTATGTGTATGTTTAACTCTTGTTCTTCACCGCACTAAGGTCTGGTTAAATTGGAGGTCCTGTTCGTGGTCAGGAAAATCGAAAAATTGTGCTTAGTGCGCAAAACTGAAATCCAATAGGTAGATCCAGGAAAAGGGTAATACAGTTTTGCTGATACTAGATAACATAATGACACACACAAATCGACGTTTCGACGAAAAGACCTTTATCAAGACAGACAATTGAAACAAAATTAAAACATACAACAGAAAGCGAACAGTAATAACATCGACGGTCACATTGATATGAGTAGTATGGATTGTAGGTCTGATATATCAAAGATCCCGTTCGTGGTCAGGCACAGGTCTTGCATATCGGAGGTCATGTTCGTGGTCAGGCACAGGTCTTGCATATCGGAGGTCCTGTTCGTGGTCAGGCACAGGTCTTGCATATCGGAGGTCCTGTTCGTGGTCAGGCACAGGTCTTGCATATCGGAGGTCCTGTTTGTGGTCAGGCACAGGTCTGGCATATCGGAGGTCCTGTTCGTGGACAGGTACAGGTCTGGCATATCGAAGGTCCTGTTCGTGGTCAGGCACAGGTCTGGCATATCGGAGGTCCTGTTCGTGGTCAGACATAGGAGGTCTGGTATATCGAAGATCCTGTTCGCGGTCAGGTACAGGTCACGGACCACTATTTCAAATTTTAAAAACTGTACAGCACATGAAAACATCATATATTCCCGCTGTCGTGCTGTAGACACGGCCTAGTACAGATGCAGTAAACGAATATGTTAACCCCATGTGCCCTAGTCTACTCCTTCTCTATTTCCACTATCCACTCTCGCCATCATTATCTTTGTTGGTTTAGTCGGGTAAGTGGTATCACTATTACACAAACGTTATACTATCCTGAATTCGTTTTTAACGAAACAATTTCAAGTCTAACATCGGAGCTGTTGTGAGATTGTGGCTAGAAAGTTAAAAGCGTGTGGGTTGTGAAGGAGTTAATTGTTTGTTCTAAGTGATGGAACAAGACCTGCGATGCTGTCAGTGTTGGAGCGGAGGGCTAACATGTACTCTGGTAACTAAACAGCATTTTAAGAGCTGAACAGATAGTGTACTGACGCCGGTGACTCTGACTAACTTTTATCTCCAGGTTCGGGCGATATGAAGCACGTACACGAACAGGATTGGTGTAGTGTGATTTAATTAAGTGAATGGGGGGGGGGGGGGGTCGGGGGGGTCGGGGGGGGGGATTACATAATCGAACAGTTGATGTTCACATATACTGATGACGTAATGTCTCTTCTGCTTCAAGTTGTTAGTTTCTTAGTCAGTTAGTTATATGTCAGTTAGTTATATGTCAGTTGGTTACTTTCTCTGTGCCTCAAGTTGTTAATTTCGTAGTAAGTTAGTTATATGTCAGTTAGTTACTTTCTCTGTGCCTCAAGTTGTTAATTTCGTAGTAAGTTAGTTATATTTCAGTTAGTTACTTTCTCTGTGCCTCAAGTTGTTAATTTCGTAGTAAGTTAGTTATATTTCAGTTAGTTACTTTCTCTGTGCCTCAAGTTGTTAATTTCGTAGTAAGTTAGTTATATGTCAGTTAGTTACTTTCTCTGTGCCTCAAGTTGTTAATTTCGTAGTAAGTTAGTTATATTTCAGTTAGTTACTTTCTCTGTGCCTCAAGTTGTTAATTTCGTAGTAAGTTAGTTATATTTCAGTTAGTTACTTTCTCTGTGCCTCAAGTTGTTAATTTCGTAGTAAGTTAGTTATTTGTCAGTTCGTTACTTTCTCTGTTCTTCAAGTTTTTCGTTGCTTAGTAAGTTAGTAAATATATGAACTAAGAGTGTGTATATTGGCCCTAACTGTTGATGTCAACAAGTACTCAAATACAACACTAAAATGTATCGTACCAGAGCAATATATGCTCAAACACAAACTTCCAACATACGTCTCAAGGAAACAATATATGTTCCCAAACACACTTCCAACATACGTCACAAGGAAACAATATATGTTCCCAAACACACTTCCAACATATGTCTCAAGGAAACAATATATGTTCCCAAACACACTTCCAACATACGTCACAAGGAAGCAATATATGCTCCCAAACACACTTCCAACATACGCCTACCTGCTAGTCTTGCCAGCAACATAATGACCTCATCTCTTTTGATTTCCGACCACATAAACTTAAAAGTTTTAGGATTGCGTCCATAACTTCCTCCTGATTAGAATTGCATCCATCAATCTTCCTCCTGATTAGAATTGCATCCATCAATCTTCCTCCTGATTAGAATTGCATCCATCAATCTTCCTCCTGATTAGAATTGCATCCATCAATCTTCCTCCTGATTAGAATTGCATCCATCAATCTTCCTCCTGATTAGAATTGCATCCATCAATCTTCCTCCTGATTAGAATTGCATCCATCAATCTTCCTCCTGATTAGAATTGCATCCATCAATCTTCCTCCTGATTAGAATTGCATCCATCAATCTTCCTCCTGATTAGAATTGCATCCATCAATCTTCCTCCTGATTAGAATTGCATCCATCAATCTTCCTCCTGATTAGAATTGCATCCATCAATCTTCCTCCTTATGTCACGCCATGAAGTTTCGGATCCACATTTGGGTTTTTCTGGACTGAGCAAATGTTCTACCTTGAACATTTTACAGGTAAGCGTTCAAAGAAATATCAAAAATGATGTTTCACAGTGGCACCAGAAGTGATGTTTCACAGTGACACCAGAAGTGATGTTTCACAGTGACACCAGAAGTGATGTTTCACAGTGACACCAGAAGTGATGTTTCACAGTGACACCAGAAGTGATGTTTCACAGTGGCACCAGAAGTGATGTTTCACAGTGACACCAGAAGTGATGTTTCACAGTGACACCAGAAGTGATGTTTCACAGTGACACCAGAAGTGATGTTTCACAGTGACACCAGAAGTGATGTTTCAAGGATATTTCTCAAGCATGGCTGGATGGACGTAAGCTCTTAGAAATCACAGCTCTTGATCTCCCAGGCAGGAATGATCATATTTTCGTGTTGTCTACATGGGAATTTTAAATGTTTTGAACAAGGCAGAATACTGCAAGACATTCGAAAGAAACAGGGTAGAATACTGCAAGAGATTCGACAGAAACAGGGCAGAATACTGTCAACGAAAACAAACATATATGAAGTACAGAAAGAATGCCATCTCCAGAGAACTCTTCTACCCCTGACGCTGCAAGGCATGAAGCCATCTCCAGAGAACTCTTCTACCCCTGACGCTGCAAGGCATGAAGGGGTATAAAGTGAAATTAAATAAATACAACTACATCATGTCAAGTCCTGGGATATACTCCTCGGTCAACTGTGGACTCACAAACAATCAAACATAACTTGACCATTTTCATCGTCACTATCATCTGTGTTGCTAAGAGGAACATCGTCGACATCATCACCATCTTAATTGCTGAATGATGCAAAGTTCTAGCAAGTTCTAGATTATTTATCTCTCTGTGGTTATATAGCACAGTTCTATGACATGGATGAGTCTTCTTATTTAGCGTTCATTCTCAAACTCCCGCAGATTAGTACGATATATTCCGGGGAACGAAATTCATTGTGTCACGGTTTACAGCTTGGCTGCGGCATCTGCGCCTTTTGACCTGAAACATCCGATTTCAGCATAGTATCTTGGCCAGCTTAAGATTTTCTTTGATGGATCAGCCACCTCCATCCCATAACATCCTTAGTCGCTTCCTATGACATGCATGAAAAGTAAACAGTGTTACTATTCTTTGCTTCCCTTTCTGGCCCGGCAACACAGAAGCGAGGAGTCTTCTACTTTTGCATAAATAGTTCTTCTTCATCTTCTGCTTTCGTTCTCAAACTCATGCCGGGGTGCAACGGGAACGCATTGCTCTAGGCCAGGCGTGTCGTACTCAAAAAAGCACCATGGGCTGCATAAGATACTTTGAGTATACCGGCGGGCCACACCAACAAATCTGAGAAACACTGTAATCTTATTGAATTATATTTCATTAATTTGCACGCCTACTACAAAGATTTATTACGCTAACGCCCCACAACGCCAAATATAACAATTGTAATGCAACATTTATTTAAGAACATTCAATTATTTGTACTCTTTAATCTGTGTTTTGTCCTGAGGTTTGATGCCTCTTTTTCATGACAATTTTTCGTATATCTGGCTGAAATGTATTTGCAGTTCCGACGTTCATCGGGGATGACAAGTGTTCATCGGTCAGTCTTGTTATCTGAAAAGTTTTTGTTAATTTCATGAAGGAAAATAACTGTTCACACACATAGATGGAACCGAACATTGCCATAATCCTAGTTGAAAACTTTCTGAAGTTTGTAAACTTTTCAGGAAGGTATGAATAGAAGCCAGGTATCCCAACTTCTAGATACTTTGCTTTGAGTGTAGAATCAGACTGCATTTCTAATAGCTCCATGTGCAAGTTTTCCTCTGCTTTAACAACATCAAAGTTGAATGGTGCAGAGAATAATGCAAAATGTTATTCAAAAGATGAGAAATCACTAAATCTTTCCTGGAACTCTGTTGACAATAAATCTAGGTGACTCTGATATTTAGCAAAGGTAAGTACAGATTCAGCATTGGCCTGGTTTTTGAGTTCTTTGCAGTTAGGAAAATGAACCAAATTTTCATGTGACAACTGTGTCTTCCATAAGCTTATTTTTGTAATGAAACATTTGATATCGTCGTACAACTGTGTGATGAGTTTGTTTTTACCTTGTAAATTCAAATTAATGATCACTTAAATGTGCAGTAATGTCCACAGCAAATGCTAGATCCTGAACCCAACTTTCATCTTTTATTTCATCAGTGTTTTTACCTTTCATCTCCAAAAATAAAGTAATTTCTGGTCTCAGCAAATAAAATCATTTCAGCACTTTGTGACATGACAACCAACGGACTGCTGTGCAGAATGGAACATCGGTGAACTGACTATCCATGTCATCTAACAGCTGACTGAATTGAAGATGGTTGAGAGCATTGCATTTGATAAAGTTCAGTTTTTGTGACCACACTAAGCACATGATTCAATTTTAAAGTCTTTGAACACAAATTTTGCTGATGTATAATGCAATGAAAATGTGCAAATGATGAATCTGGATACGAGTTCTCAATTTTTGTTCGCAACTTGGCAGCAACACTATTATGTCTGCCAACCATATTCGCAGCACCGTCAGTAGATAAACATACAAGTTTACTCAAATCATAGTCAATAGTCATGCAGAATCTGCTCGACTTTTTCAAAGATGTCTTCGCTCGCTGTAGTCTCATGTATTGTGATTAGTTTAATCAGTTCTTCATAAATATTAAATTCACTGTCACAGACCCTAATAAAAACTGCAAGCTGTGCTATTCCAGTGATGTCAGCTGTCTCATCAATAGCAATAGAAAAATGTTCAAATTTAGATGATGCAGCCTTCAACTGTTGTTTCAAATCATCTGCCATTTCATCAATCCGTCCAGCAACAGTATTCCTGGTTAACGAAATATTCTTAAATAACTGTGCTTTCTGTGGGCACACAATGTCAGCAGCTTTTACAAGGCAATGCTTTACGAAATCTCCTTCACTAAGATTTCCCACTCATGGCGACCATTCGGCTGAGTTCATAGCTTGCAGTAACGGAAGCGACATTGGATTGATCTATTTTGGTAAAACATGCCTGTTGCTGTATCAAGTTAGCCTTCAATTCCTTGAGTCTTGAAACACGCATTAAGCCCACATATTTATCAGAGGATCGATGGTTTGTTTTATAATGTCTTTTTAAGTTGTACTCTTTTGGCGTAGCAATGCTGTTATTGCATACTAAACAATGTATCTTTCCATTTACCATTGCACAAAAATACTGTAGTTCCCATTTTTCTTGAAATAATCGCATTTCTTCACCAAGTGTCATTTTCTCTTAGCTGAGAGTGCTGTAGCCATTTTAAACGGAGTCAGTGTATGCAGTACTTCATTAAAATAAATAATATAATTACCGGCACGATTCCACAAGATACAATTTATTATTGTTTTAACATTTTAACATCGTAATAACAATCTGTTTGCTACTTCCGGTCAATGTTGTCAATTGTCATAGATAGAAAACCCTTACCAGCTTAAAACAGCCGTATTGTTTTCTTATATGTGACACTTTTACAGATTTATGTTTTATACACCCAGTTTAAAGTATTAAAACTGCAATTTTCGCCATTAAATGAGACAATTGCAGTATTCTTTGTGTGGGCCGCACACGTGCTTGCAAAGGGCCACATGCGGCCCGCGGGCCGCACGTTTGACATGCCTGCTCTAGGCGGACCCAGGTTTAGCAGATAACCAAGATCCAAAATGTACCTCCTCGCGGTGCACCCTGGAAACAGGAATACAGCAGCTCTAGCTGATTCTGGTCAAATCATTTGAGGATAGTGTCCGAGAATGTGGAGGTAGCAGATGGAAAGAGATTTGACTGCATAAGAGACAGACAATATCTCCGACACCACCAGGATCACCACATATAGTGACACTGTCGACATACAGTGAAGCTAGTCAGTCCAGTCCGAACATTGGAGGGGCGGCCAATCTAAAATGCACGTAAAGGTAGATGCATGGCGAGAGACAAATAGATTTCATACTGAGTACAATGAAACAATGAAAGGGCAGAACAGCGCTAGAGGGCAGCGCGAACTGCAAATAGAAAGTGAAAAGTTCCTAGGAAAGGGGAACTACAAGCTCCTTCAGCTCGAGTCGAGCTTCTTGTTACCTGTGATCCTTACAGACAGAGACCCAGACCCAATCATTGGCGTTCGGAAAAGCAAGAAGTCCTAACCCAACTCTAATGTCGAGCCTTCCTAAACCGGAAATATGCTCGCGAAGAGAAAGGGTCCTGTACCCGATGGGCTTAGGCAAGAAAGGGACAACGATGGCAGTCCTGGCACAACTCTACTGTCAAGTTTTCCTATACCGGAAATACACTTGCAGAGAGAAAGGGTTCAATACCTGATGGGCTCAGGCACTATTGTGACAAGGTCGCTCAGCTTGAGAACGCCTTGCTCTCAAACGCGTGGTGTGAGACTCGAACTTGGACAAGGGGTACACGATGTCGGTGAATGCCACCTCGGCTAAGAGGGCGAAAGAGCCAGGGTCCAACTCTTCCGGTGAGTTCTTCCCGCTTAAGGAACCAGGCTCACGGATGATAAACGGTTCAGTACCCGATGGGCAGAGGCACAGTACGTCTAATTACACGAGGCAAGTTCATAGACAGTGGAACAACTCGTGCAAGACAGACGAGAGCAAAAATCGTCTGGGCGAAGAGTTACCACATACACGCGTGCCTGGAGACAGATATTGATGCTGTCACAGGCTAGGGTAGCCTACCCGAATTGTCAAGGCATGTCGAAATCGGATGTGCTATGTCTACAAGGTGCATAACGGTGGCACAACGTAATCACGCTCCCGGCGGAAATCGCACGGATATCCGTGATGGTTACAATGGAGCGAACGCAAAACAAACAAACTCATGCCAATAAACAGAAAGTAGTCCGGAGAACGGAATGCGCTGTGTCATGAATTACAGCTTGACTTCTTCTTCTTCTTCTTTCGTTCACTTGAAACATGTTTATATCTGCAATTCTGTCTCCTTAATAAAACTCACTGTCTTTTGTAGTTCATACAGTGTCCCATAGAGTTTTGATTCCAGTGTTGTTTCCTCTGGCCAATATGTCTGCCTCACAGCTTGACTGAGATATCTGCACATGTACGTCTGCCATTTATACATGAATATTTTACAATCTCGAGCCATTTTGTGAACTTGACTTTCTCCCAGCACTCCTGACTTGACTTTCTCCCAGCACTCCTGACTTGACTTTCTCGCAGCACTCCTGACTTGACTTTCTCGCAGCACTCCTGACTTGACTTTCTCCCAGCACTCCTGACTTGACTTTCTCGCAGCACTCCTGACTTGACTTTCTCCCAGCACTCCTGACTTGACTTTCTCCCAGCACTCCTGACTTGACTTTCTCCCAGCACTCCTGACTTGACTTTCTCCCAGCACTCCTGACTTGACTTTCTCGCAGCACTCCTGACTTGACTTTCTCCCAGCACTCCTGACTTGACTTTCTCCCAGCACTCCTGACTTGACTTTCTCCCAGCACTCCTGACTTGACTTTCTCCCAGCACTCCTGTAATAGATTATATGTACTCCTTATTAACATCCGCCCTCATTTAGATGACCTCACAAAGTTTTGCCTATCATTAAAATATCCTATGCAACAAGTCCATATCGATGGATACTAGAAAACGTGACCTCAAATGCTAATTGAACCAGTGTTACTATATGAATGTGAAGCATGGACAATAATTACGACATCACAAAAATCATTGAAGGCAGCGGAAATGTGGTTTATTCGAAGAAATTAACGCATTCATTGGACAGCAAAGATTACAGAATGTCTTAGAAGGATGGATGTTTAAAGATGCATTATTGATAATATAAGAAAAAGACAGTCAACATTTATTGGGCACATAATGAGAAGAGGAGGCATTGAGATTATATAATTGAGATTTGACAACAGGAAATATAGAAAGAAAAAGATGAATGGGAAGACCCAGAGAAAAGATATTGGACAGTTTGACTAAATAGTTTCGTTTGACAACATCACTAGAGATGATGACATATGAAAGATCGATGTACATGGAGAAAAATGATCGCCAACGCCATTCGACATGGCACTTGATGATGATCATTTAGAGTTTGAAGACATTTAGGTTTAAAAGAAATCTTAACGACAAAACCAGAAACAAAATAAAACGGTTGAAAATGTGTAGAGGAGTGACTTTATTTTACGCGATTTATCCCATATTTACTCTGTTCATCATAACAAATATGTAAGCCGCCTGCCAAGAGTACCACTTGTAGCACGTAACGCCGTAGATTCAAGCTGTAATCCCCACGGATCTCCGAAAAAAACGCACTGTATAAACAAAACCGTGATTCGAACCCGAATACTTTGAGCACAAAGTGTAAGGCTTGACCACTACGACAGGAAGATCTCCACCATCCCCCACTACCCTCTCCAATTAAATTTGAATGGATAGGATCTTCATCACTCGTAATTCTTGGGCACGGAAGAACATGATCACAGCAGGGATTATGGGAAGAACATGATCACAGCAGAGATTATGGGAAGAATATTTTGCATGACACCCAACTTCCTCAACCGCCTTTTATAATATGCATATCCGGTTACTGAATATCGTTCTCGAACGCAAAGTACATAATTGGTTTGTGTATTGAAAGCTTTTAAATTTGCAACGTCCTAAATAACAGCTTGCAAGACTTAGGAGGCCCTGCTGCTACTAATCGACGGGTCTCATGACAGAGTGAGACATATCTTATCACAACAATATAGACTTCTAATTCGATATAAACGTTCCTTTGTTATTTATAGAAATATAAAGACCCTGAAATTAGACCTTTTTTTCCACAGACGTCAGACAAGAAAGAATTTGTCATACTGTGTTGATGATTATGTGTTTGTTTGAAGCTGGCGATGTTGTGGGTTAGAACGACAATCTGGTGAAGCGAATTTTCCACAAAATTCTAGAAATGTTTCGGAGATATATAAGCTTATTAGTAACTCGCCATTATGATGCCAGGATCTGCGCGGGGAGAAAAGAATAAGCAGCATTGTGATGTGTCATACTTCTAGTGAATGTCAAATAGACTGATAATCTGCGGGAGTTTGAGAACAAGCGCTAAAAACGATTGTTGAATGATACAAATAATAGAATGTGGCCCACCGACACTTTAGACTGTGGACCATTTAGAACTTAGAATTTGTAACATACAAACCATAGCTTATGTGCAACAGTGATATTAGAATATGCAATAAACAAACAATACATCGTAGACCACACAGAATTTAGACTGTGTGACATACAAAGTATAGACTGGACCACTGAGACTTTAGACTGTGAATTATACAGACCAAAGACTGTGTACCATACAAACTATAGACTGTGGACCATACAATTATAGGCTGTGGACAATGCGAACTATAGACTGCGAACCGCCAGACTTTAAACTGTGTACCATACAAACTATAGACAGTGTACCATACAAAATATAGACAGTGTACCATACAAACTATAGACAGTGTACCATGCAAACTGTAGCCTGTGGACCATTCAAACTATAGCGAAACATCAGGAAGATGCATCTATCACAAGCATTGTTAAGACAGGAGCCGGTACAATATGTCCGTGGGTAATGAGAGAACAAGAGATGGCACAGTATGTTGGAAGACAATTCAAGGGCAAGAGACGGCACAGTCGCCCAGAGGGCAATTCTAGGACAAGAGACGGTAGAACTACGACAGAAGAAGAGGCGTATATAGTCTGCCAGGGAAACAACCGAACAAGCGACGGCACAATCTGCCAGAAAGAAACTCCAGGACAAGATACAGTGCATTACTTTCTTTTTAAATTCATTTTGACCATCTGTAGGATAGTTAGCCAGACATACGATATCTGTAGGATGATTAGTCAAACGTGCCATATGATGGGTAGCCAACAAAACGTCGAATTTTCCGTATTCGTCTTTTACGACTTTTATTGCATATCACAACTTCACTATTATTTCATCTGATGCAAAAACTGTGTTGGTTTCCATCAAAATAACTCACTCTCCCCTCGTTCCTCTTACTCTAGCCTCATTCCTCCCACTTTCTATCAATATTTTCTCTCACTCATTCTCTCACTCCCACATTTAGTGCCTCACACATTCCTTGTCTTCATATATCATTGTCAATGTCTCACACACTACATCACTCCTACCACAGATCTCATTAGACCTGACTCTGACATACAGGTGTAACCACCTACACCTTTCACAGCCTAGCTCTATCTACCCAGCCAGCCATCCCGCCTTAAGTCAAGAAATCACATTAACACAATGGTTCCCAAATTTTCCAAATGTTTATTTGGTTGAATATTATTTGGTTGAATATTATATGGTTGAATATTATATGGTTGAATATTATTTGGTTGAACATTATTTGGTTGAATATTATTTGGTTGAGCATTATTTGGTTGAATATTATTTGGTTGAATATTATTTAGAAAAGTAAGATCGATATTACAGTCAAGATCAATCTATTCAGAACTCTAGTGCTAAGTCTACTTGTATACGGATGTGAAACATGGACATTCACTGGAGACACAGAAAGAAGAATTCAAACTTTTGAAAACAAGTGCTATAGAACATTGTTAAGAATTACATATATTGAACACAGTTTTATATAAATTTGCAGCACAGCATTGCTGAAACACCAGAACATCGACATGATCTCCAAAAGAACGTTTTATTAGCACAGTGTTCATGGCGACACTGTGTTACCAATGACAGACCTGGACCCTGACAGAAACACTAGAACAAAAAATTCGCTGTATGCGAAATGAAGTTCCTGAGAAGAGAACATCACTTGGAGGGGGGGGGGAGGAGATAACAAAAAGAGTTTGAATAAACAATGAGACTAAAAAAAATCTGGTGAAAACAATATCGTGCAAATAATACATAGACACACAAAAGATCAAATGGTTCGGCCACCTATCAGAATGGAACCAGATCGCATTCCATCAATAGTCTTCAATGAAAGATCATCTGAAAAGAAAAACAGTGGAAGACCTAGACGACGATGGATAAATGACATTAGAGAAATACTAGAACACCAAGGCTGCACTATGGCAGCGGCAGCACGGCAAAAGAAAGAAGATTTCGTCTCCCCATGACGCCTAGCGGCACACATGGATAGGACAAGACAAGACAAGAACACAAGACACATATATGTGTCCGGCAGCAAATAAACAAATGGATAGGACAAAACAAGACAAGATCACAAAACACATATTTTGTCCGGCAGCAAATAAACAAATGCGCAGGTTATTATGAACTATTTATTGGCAGTGATGAAACCGTGGCTCCTCACTGTACAGGCCTCATATAGCTGAATTAATGATAACTCGATTCGGTACTATTTTTTAATTATTGTCAAACTTTATATTGGTTAGTGTTTATATACTTTGAGTAGCCTTGGCTATTTTTGACATGTGAATCCAAGTATATAAATATTGACCAACGAAAAACATGGGAATAATCACGACAGGGATCGAATGAAGGCTTCATTAAATTAGCTAGAAGGCTCGTGTTCTCGAGGGCCACAGGTGAAACGGCGTAAGTTCTTTGGTTTGGACATGAAACGAAACATGTCTCACTGTCTACAATTATTTTGCAAGGAACCGTCGAGGGTATAAGGAGAAGAAGTGGTAGAAATTCTTGGATAATAAAATTAAGGACTGGTCTGAGCATTAATTTCTCCTACACTTCTCTAAATGGTTGAAGACGGGGCTGTTTGTAGGTCTTTTTGTGCTGATGTCTCCAGAGTGGCACCTCTTCGCATCTAACGAGCTATGGGTATTATTATCATTATACCCTTAATACACTAAATTTCCAAACTGCTCCATGTCCTCTTGTGATAATCTTAAGCTTCACTAGAGGACACGCACCATAGTTTGGGAACCCCTGCCTTAAAGTTATCTCCACCCTTCTCTTAAATACCTTACCCGAAAACCTTGCTGTCGTCCCAGGTACAGCCTGCTAAAGAATCTTTTAAAAAGGCAATCAACATTTTAACGTCTCAGATAGCGGATGTGTCCTTGAAACCTAGTAGTTTCAGTGTTGGCACTAAATAGGGCCAACAATACAGAATGTCTTTCCCCTAACAAAGGTCCTGTACAACTAGTTAAACAACATCACTCATTTTGACTGATTAAACTTTTAATTGCCTGACGACAAAAGTGTGCGCAATGTGGCCAATGAAAAAGTTCGGTCAGTCTCATAAGCCAAGACGAGTGACGTGTGCTTAACACTATCTAACAGTTGGCATGATCTACTTCTGGTGAAGGACCAGACTTAAGGCATCGTCTTTGAATTTTGAGAGAAAAGTCACTGTGTCAGTCTTTCATTTGTTTTAATGTATGTAAATTTATGTAAAGTTATGTAAACATATTAAGAGAAGGACATGTGTGTTACCAGGGTCCGAAGGAGGGCAAAGCATAGTAATACCTGCCATATCTAACACACATATGGTACTTGCCATAAATGTCGAAAGAGCAGACTAAAAATAGTTTGGAGTTGGTAACCTACCTCATGATCGCTGCTGTAATGAAGCCTGCTGAACACCCATGATTGACCTGACAGAAGGTAAAGAAGGTAACAGGTACAGTTGTCCATGTTCTGTGTCAATTTAGATGTATTGGGGAATACATTGTGAGATCCGTGTTGTTCATTAGACCAACTGCTAACTGAGAATCCAGTGATCAGCATCAGGCTGACAGTCTTTACTTTCACAGAAGATCTGGTACCCATTTCCTAAGGATAGGTCGATCTAGAAATTGTTCATGATTTCTTCTTCTTCGGTGATCATCACTCGGTCAGGTTGGGACTCCGGATTCTATGATATAGTATGATATAGCTATGATATAGCTATGATATAGCTGCTGTATGTTTTAGAGTGTCCACTGTCATACATTTTCTCTTCAAAGCTGATTGGGGTAGGCCATGTATTGTCCCTCTTGTCTGCATACTGGGGTCTTTCTTGTAAGGAAAGATGTCATGACATAAGACATTTCATTCTCTGGATTACATCCTGCTAATGCTCAGGAGTTTGAGAATGAACGTTTAAGTAGGAGAAGAAGAAAGAAGAAGGTTATCATCATCAGAAAAGGTAAGATGGTCACACGCTGAAGAAAACAAAACAAGACGTCAACAGAAAATATAAAATGGCTTACACAAAACTATCTTGGAACGCAGTTATATACGAGAACGCACAGCACGCTGACATTTTCAGTCACCAATATGAATAGTGACCACGGTCATCGCTACTTCATCATTCTGTACCTTTGAGTAATAAACGAGAACTCTCTTGTTAATTATCAGGCTGTATATGAAGAAACACTACAATGTTTCCATATTTACTTATAAGCAGTAGAACATTCAGTGCAGATACAGTATAAGCAATTTAATGAGGGCCATATTACACCTAACGTCCTATTAATGAGAGCCATATTACACCTAACGTTCTATTAATGAGGGCCATATTACACCTAACGTTCTATTAATGAGGGCCATATTACACCTAACGTTCTATTAATGAGGGCTATATTACACCTAACGTCCTATTAATGAGGGCCATATTACACCTAACGTCCTATTAATGAGGGCCATATTACATCTAACGTCCTATTAATGAGGGCCATATTACATCTAACGTCCTATTAATGAGGGCCATATTACATCTAACGTCCTATTAATGAGGGCCATATTACATCTAACGTCCTATTAATGAGGGCCATATTACATCTAACGTCCTTTTAATGAGGGCCATATTACACCTAACGTCCTATTAATGAGGGCCATATTACATCTAACGTCCTATTAATGAGGGCCATATTACATCTAACGTCCTATTAATGAGGGCCATATTACATCTAACGTCCTATTAATGAGGGCCATATTACATCTAACGTCCTATTAATGAGGGCCATATTACATCTAACGTCCTTTTAATGAGGGCCATATTACACCTAACGTCCTATTAATGAGGGCCATATTACATCTAACGTCCTATTAATGAGGGCCATATTACATCTAACGTCCTATTAATGAGGGCCATATTACATCTAACGTCCTATTAATGAGGGCCATATTACATCTAACGTTCTATTAATGAGGGCTATATTACACCTAACGTTCTATTAATGAGGGCCATATTACACCTAACGTTCTATTAATGAGGGCTATATTACACCTAACGTTCTATTAATGAGGGCCATATTACATCTAACGTCCTTTTAATGAGGGCCATATTACACCTAACGTCCTATTAATGAGGGCCATATTACATCTAACGTCCTATTAATGAGGGCCATATTACATCTAACGTCCTATTAATGAGGGCCATATTACATCTAACGTCCTATTAATGAGGGCCATATTACATCTAACGTTCTATTAATGAGGGCTATATTACACCTAACGTTCTATTAATGAGGGCCATATTACACCTAACGTTCTATTAATGAGGGCCATATTACACCTAACGTCCTATTAATGAGGGCCATATTACATCTAACGTTCTATTAATGAGGGCCATATTACACCTAACGTTCTATTAATGAGGGCCATATTACACCTAACGTCCTATTAATGAGGGCCATATTACACCTAACGTTCTATTAATGAGGGCCATATTACACCTAACGTCCTATTAATGAGGGCCATATTACACCTAACGTCCTATTAATGAGGGCCATATTACATCTAACGTTCTATTAATGAGGGCTATATTACACCTAACGTTCTATTAATGAGGGCCATATTACACCTAACGTTCTATTAATGAGGGCCATATTACACCTAACGTCCTATTAATGAGGGCCATATTACATCTAACGTTCTATTAATGAGGGCCATATTACACCTAACGTTCTATTAATGAGGGCCATTTTACACCTAACGTCCTATTAATGAGGGCCATATTACACCTAACGTTCTATTAATGAGGGCCATATTACACCTAACGTTCTATTAATGAGGGCCATATTACACCTAACGTCCTATTAATGAGGGCCATATTACACCTAACGTTCTATTAATGAGGGCCATATTACACCTAACGTCCTATTAATGAGGGCCATATTACACCTAACGTCCTATTAATGAGGGCCATATTACATCTAACGTTCTATTAATGAGGGCTATATTACACCTAACGTTCTATTAATGAGGGCCATATTACACCTAACGTTCTATTAATGAGGGCCATATTACACCTAACGTCCTATTAATGAGGGCCATATTACATCTAACGTTCTATTAATGAGGGCCATATTACACCTAACGTTCTATTAATGAGGGCCATATTACACCTAACGTCCTATTAATGAGGGCCATATTACACCTAACGTTCTATTAATGAGGGCCATATTACATCTAACGTCCTATTAATGAGGGCCATATTACACCTAACGTTCTATTAATGAGGGCCATATTACACCTAACGTTCTATTAATGAGGGCCATATTACACCTAACGTTCTATTAATGAGGGCCATATTACATCTAACGTCCTATTAATGAGGGCCATATTACACCTAACGTTCTATTAATGAGGGCCATATTACACCTAACGTTCTATTAATGAGGGCCATATTACACCTAACGTCCTATTAATGAGGGCCATATTACACCTAACGTCCTATTAATGAGGGCCATATTACACCTAACGTTCTATTAATGAGGGCCATATTACACCTAACGTTCTATTAATGAGGGCCATATTACACCTAACGTCCTATTAATGAGGGCCATATTACACCTAACGTCCTATTAATGAGGGCCATATTACACCTAACGTCCTATTAATGAGGGCCATATTACACCTAACGTCCTATTAATGAGGGCCATATTACACCTAACGTCCTATTAATGAGGGCCATATTACACCTAACGTCCTATTAATGAGGGCTATATTACACCTAACGTCCTATTAATGAGGGCCATATTACACCTAACGTCCTATTAATGAGGGCCATATTACACCTAACGTTCTATTAATGAGGGCTATATTACACCTAACGTTCTATTAATGAGGGCTATATTACATCTAACGTCCTATTAATGAGGGCCATATTACACCTAACGTCCTATTAATGAGGGCTATATTACACCTAACGTCCTATTAATGAGGGCCATATTACACCTAACGTCCTATTAATGAGGGCTATATTACACCTAACGTTCTATTAATGAGGGCCATATTACATCTAACGTTCTATTAATGAGGGCCATATTACATCTAACGTCCTATTAATGAGGGCCATATTACACCTAAGGTCCTATTAATGAGGGCTATATTACATCTAACGTCCTATTAATGAGGGCTATATTACATCTAACGTCCTATTAATGAGGGCTATATTACATCTAACGTTCTATTAATGAGGGCTATATTACACCTAACGTTCTATTAATGAGGGCCATATTACACCTAACGTTCTATTAATGAGGGCCATATTACACCTAACGTTCTATTAATGAGGGCCATATTACACCTAACGTTCTATTAATGAGGGCTATATTACACCTAACGTCCTATTAATGAGGGCTATATTACACCTAACGTTCTATTAATGAGGGCCATATTACACCTAACGTTCTATTAATGAGGGCCATATTACACCTAACGTTCTATTAATGAGGGCCATATTACACCTAACGTTCTATTAATGAGGGCCATATTACACCTAACGTTCTATTAATGAGGGCCATATTACACCTAACGTTCTATTAATGAGGGCCATATTACACCTAACGTTCTATTAATGAGGGCCATATTACACCTAACGTTCTATTAATGAGGGCCATATTACACCTAACGTTCTATTAATGAGGGCCATATTACACCTAACGTTCTATTAATGAGGGCCATATTACACCTAACGTTCTATTAATGAGGGCCATATTACACCTAACGTTCTATTAATGAGGGCCATATTACACCTAACGTTCTATTAATGAGGGCCATATTACACCTAACGTTCTATTAATGAGGGCCATATTACACCTAACGTTCTATTAATGAGGGCCATATTACACCTAACGTTCTATTAATGAGGGCCATATTACACCTAACGTTCTATTAATGAGGGCCATATTACACCTAACGTTCTATTAATGAGGGCCATATTACACCTAACGTTCTATTAATGAGGGCCATATTACACCTAACGTTCTATTAATGAGGGCCATATTACACCTAACGTTCTATTAATGAGGGCCATATTACACCTAACGTTCTATTAATGAGGGCCATATTACACCTAACGTTCTATTAATGAGGGCCATATTACACCTAACGTTCTATTAATGAGGGCCATATTACATCTAACGTTCTATTAATGAGGGCTATATTACACCTAACGTTCTATTAATGAGGGCTATATTACATCTAACGTTCTATTAATGAGGGCTATATTACATCTAACGTTCTATTAATGAGGGCTATATTACACCTAACGTTCTATTAATGAGGGCCATATTACACCTAACGTTCTATTAATGAGGGCCATATTACACCTAACGTTCTATTAATGAGGGCCATATTACACCTAACGTTCTATTAATGAGGGCTATATTACACCTAACGTCCTATTAATGAGGGCTATATTACACCTAACGTTCTATTAATGAGGGCCATATTACACCTAACGTTCTATTAATGAGGGCCATATTACACCTAACGTTCTATTAATGAGGGCCATATTACACCTAACGTTCTATTAATGAGGGCCATATTACACCTAACGTTCTATTAATGAGGGCCATATTACACCTAACGTTCTATTAATGAGGGCCATATTACACCTAACGTTCTATTAATGAGGGCCATATTACACCTAACGTTCTATTAATGAGGGCCATATTACACCTAACGTCCTATTAATGAGGGCCATATTACACCTAACGTCCTATTAATGAGGGCCATATTACACCTAACGTCCTATTAATGAGGGCCATATTACACCTAACGTTCTATTAATGAGCCATATTACACCTAACGTTCTATTAATGAGGGCCATATTACATCTAACGTTCTATTAATGAGGGCCATATTACACCTAACGTTCTATTAATGAGGGCCATATTACACCTAACGTTCTATTAATGAGCCATATTACATCTAACGTTCTATTAATGAGCCATATTACATCTAACGTTCTATTAATGAGGGCCATATTACATCTAACGTTCTATTAATGAGGGCCATATTACATCTAACGTTCTATTAATGAGCCATATTACATCTAACGTTCTATTAATGAGCCATATTACATCTAACGTTCTATTAATGAGCCATATTACATCTAACGTTCTATTAATGAGGGCCATATTACATCTAACGTTCTATTAATGAGGGCCATATTACATCTAACGTTCTATTAATGAGGGCCATATTACATCTAACGTTCTATTAATGAGGGCCATATTACATCTAACGTTCTATTAATGAGCCATATTACATCTAACGTTCTATTAATGAGCCATATTACATCTAACGTTCTATTAATGAGCCATATTACATCTAACGTTCTATTAATGAGGGCCATATTACATCTAACGTTCTATTAATGAGGGCCATATTACATCTAACGTTCTATTAATGAGGGCCATATTACATCTAACGTTCTATTAATGAGGGCCATATTACATCTAACGTTCTATTAATGAGCCATATTACATCTAACGTTCTATTAATGAGCCATATTACATCTAACGTTCTATTAATGAGCCATATTACATCTAACGTTCTATTAATGAGGGCCATATTACATCTAACGTTCTATTAATGAGGGCCATATTACATCTAACGTTCTATTAATGAGGGCCATATTACATCTAACGTTCTATTAATGAGGGCCATATTACATCTAACGTTCTATTAATGAGGGCCATATTACATCTAACGTCCTATTAATGAGGGCCATATTACACCTAACGTCCTATTAATGAGGGCCATATTACACCTAACGTCCTATTAATGAGGGCCATATTACACCTAACGTTCTATTAATGAGCCATATTACACCTAACGTTCTATTAATGAGGGCCATATTACATCTAACGTTCTATTAATGAGGGCCATATTACACCTAACGTTCTATTAATGAGGGCCATATTACACCTAACGTTCTATTAATGAGCCATATTACATCTAACGTTCTATTAATGAGCCATATTACATCTAACGTTCTATTAATGAGGGCCATATTACATCTAACGTTCTATTAATGAGGGCCATATTACATCTAACGTTCTATTAATGAGCCATATTACATCTAACGTTCTATTAATGAGCCATATTACATCTAACGTTCTATTAATGAGCCATATTACATCTAACGTTCTATTAATGAGGGCCATATTACATCTAACGTTCTATTAATGAGGGCCATATTACATCTAACGTTCTATTAATGAGGGCCATATTACATCTAACGTTCTATTAATGAGGGCCATATTACATCTAACGTTCTATTAATGAGGGCCATATTACACCTAACGTTCTATTAATGAGGGCTATATTACACCTAACGTTCTATTAATGAGGGCCATATTACATCTAACGTCCTATTAATGAGGGCCATATTACACCTAACGTTCTATTAATGAGGGCCATATTACACCTAACGTTCTATTAATGAGGGCCATATTACACCTAACGTCCTATTAATGAGGGCCATATTACACCTAACGTCCTATTAATGAGGGCCATATTACACCTAACGTTCTATTAATGAGGGCCATATTACACCTAACGTTCTATTAATGAGGGCCATATTACACCTAACGTCCTATTAATGAGGGCCATATTACACCTAACGTCCTATTAATGAGGGCCATATTACACCTAACGTCCTATTAATGAGGGCCATATTACACCTAACGTCCTATTAATGAGGGCCATATTACACCTAACGTCCTATTAATGAGGGCCATATTACACCTAACGTCCTATTAATGAGGGCTATATTACACCTAACGTCCTATTAATGAGGGCCATATTACACCTAACGTCCTATTAATGAGGGCCATATTACACCTAACGTTCTATTAATGAGGGCTATATTACACCTAACGTTCTATTAATGAGGGCTATATTACATCTAACGTCCTATTAATGAGGGCCATATTACACCTAACGTCCTATTAATGAGGGCTATATTACACCTAACGTCCTATTAATGAGGGCCATATTACACCTAACGTCCTATTAATGAGGGCTATATTACACCTAACGTTCTATTAATGAGGGCCATATTACATCTAACGTTCTATTAATGAGGGCCATATTACATCTAACGTCCTATTAATGAGGGCCATATTACACCTAAGGTCCTATTAATGAGGGCTATATTACATCTAACGTCCTATTAATGAGGGCTATATTACATCTAACGTCCTATTAATGAGGGCTATATTACATCTAACGTTCTATTAATGAGGGCTATATTACACCTAACGTTCTATTAATGAGGGCCATATTACACCTAACGTTCTATTAATGAGGGCCATATTACACCTAACGTTCTATTAATGAGGGCCATATTACACCTAACGTTCTATTAATGAGGGCTATATTACACCTAACGTCCTATTAATGAGGGCTATATTACACCTAACGTTCTATTAATGAGGGCCATATTACACCTAACGTTCTATTAATGAGGGCCATATTACACCTAACGTTCTATTAATGAGGGCCATATTACACCTAACGTTCTATTAATGAGGGCCATATTACACCTAACGTTCTATTAATGAGGGCCATATTACACCTAACGTTCTATTAATGAGGGCCATATTACACCTAACGTTCTATTAATGAGGGCCATATTACACCTAACGTTCTATTAATGAGGGCCATATTACACCTAACGTTCTATTAATGAGGGCCATATTACACCTAACGTTCTATTAATGAGGGCCATATTACACCTAACGTTCTATTAATGAGGGCCATATTACACCTAACGTTCTATTAATGAGGGCCATATTACACCTAACGTTCTATTAATGAGGGCCATATTACACCTAACGTTCTATTAATGAGGGCCATATTACACCTAACGTTCTATTAATGAGGGCCATATTACACCTAACGTTCTATTAATGAGGGCCATATTACACCTAACGTTCTATTAATGAGGGCCATATTACACCTAACGTTCTATTAATGAGGGCCATATTACACCTAACGTTCTATTAATGAGGGCCATATTACACCTAACGTTCTATTAATGAGGGCCATATTACACCTAACGTTCTATTAATGAGGGCCATATTACACCTAACGTTCTATTAATGAGGGCCATATTACACCTAACGTTCTATTAATGAGGGCCATATTACACCTAACGTTCTATTAATGAGGGCCATATTACATCTAACGTTCTATTAATGAGGGCTATATTACACCTAACGTTCTATTAATGAGGGCTATATTACATCTAACGTTCTATTAATGAGGGCTATATTACATCTAACGTTCTATTAATGAGGGCTATATTACACCTAACGTTCTATTAATGAGGGCCATATTACACCTAACGTTCTATTAATGAGGGCCATATTACACCTAACGTTCTATTAATGAGGGCCATATTACACCTAACGTTCTATTAATGAGGGCTATATTACACCTAACGTCCTATTAATGAGGGCTATATTACACCTAACGTTCTATTAATGAGGGCCATATTACACCTAACGTTCTATTAATGAGGGCCATATTACACCTAACGTTCTATTAATGAGGGCCATATTACACCTAACGTTCTATTAATGAGGGCCATATTACACCTAACGTTCTATTAATGAGGGCCATATTACACCTAACGTTCTATTAATGAGGGCCATATTACACCTAACGTTCTATTAATGAGGGCCATATTACACCTAACGTTCTATTAATGAGGGCCATATTACACCTAACGTCCTATTAATGAGGGCCATATTACACCTAACGTCCTATTAATGAGGGCCATATTACACCTAACGTCCTATTAATGAGGGCCATATTACACCTAACGTTCTATTAATGAGCCATATTACACCTAACGTTCTATTAATGAGGGCCATATTACATCTAACGTTCTATTAATGAGGGCCATATTACACCTAACGTTCTATTAATGAGGGCCATATTACACCTAACGTTCTATTAATGAGCCATATTACATCTAACGTTCTATTAATGAGGCCATATTACATCTAACGTTCTATTAATGAGGGCCATATTACATCTAACGTTCTATTAATGAGGGCCATATTACATCTAACGTTCTATTAATGAGCCATATTACATCTAACGTTCTATTAATGAGCCATATTACATCTAACGTTCTATTAATGAGCCATATTACATCTAACGTTCTATTAATGAGGGCCATATTACATCTAACGTTCTATTAATGAGGGCCATATTACATCTAACGTTCTATTAATGAGGGCCATATTACATCTAACGTTCTATTAATGAGGGCCATATTACATCTAACGTTCTATTAATGAGCCATATTACATCTAACGTTCTATTAATGAGCCATATTACATCTAACGTTCTATTAATGAGCCATATTACATCTAACGTTCTATTAATGAGGGCCATATTACATCTAACGTTCTATTAATGAGGGCCATATTACATCTAACGTTCTATTAATGAGGGCCATATTACATCTAACGTTCTATTAATGAGGGCCATATTACATCTAACGTTCTATTAATGAGCCATATTACATCTAACGTTCTATTAATGAGCCATATTACATCTAACGTTCTATTAATGAGCCATATTACATCTAACGTTCTATTAATGAGGGCCATATTACATCTAACGTTCTATTAATGAGGGCCATATTACATCTAACGTTCTATTAATGAGGGCCATATTACATCTAACGTTCTATTAATGAGGGCCATATTACATCTAACGTTCTATTAATGAGGGCCATATTACATCTAACGTCCTATTAATGAGGGCCATATTACACCTAACGTCCTATTAATGAGGGCCATATTACACCTAACGTCCTATTAATGAGGGCCATATTACACCTAACGTTCTATTAATGAGCCATATTACACCTAACGTTCTATTAATGAGGGCCATATTACATCTAACGTTCTATTAATGAGGGCCATATTACACCTAACGTTCTATTAATGAGGGCCATATTACACCTAACGTTCTATTAATGAGCCATATTACATCTAACGTTCTATTAATGAGCCATATTACATCTAACGTTCTATTAATGAGGGCCATATTACATCTAACGTTCTATTAATGAGGGCCATATTACATCTAACGTTCTATTAATGAGCCATATTACATCTAACGTTCTATTAATGAGCCATATTACATCTAACGTTCTATTAATGAGCCATATTACATCTAACGTTCTATTAATGAGGGCCATATTACATCTAACGTTCTATTAATGAGGGCCATATTACATCTAACGTTCTATTAATGAGGGCCATATTACATCTAACGTTCTATTAATGAGGGCCATATTACATCTAACGTTCTATTAATGAGGGCCATATTACACCTAACGTTCTATTAATGAGGGCTATATTACACCTAACGTTCTATTAATGAGGGCCATATTACATCTAACGTTCTATTAATGAGGGCCATATTACACCTAACGTTCTATTAATGAGGGCTATATTACACCTAACGTTCTATTAATGAGGGCCATATTACATCTAACGTTCTATTAATGAGGGCCATATTACACCTAATGTTCTATTAATGAGGGCTATATTACACCTAACGTTCTATTAATGAGGGCCATATTACACCTAATGTTCTATTAATGAGGGCCATATTACATCTAACGTTCTATTAATGAGGGCCATATTACATCTAACGTTCTATTAATGAGGGCCATATTACACCTAACGTTCTATTAATGAGGGCTATATTACACCTAACGTTCTATTAATGAGCCATATTACATCTAACGTTCTATTAATGAGCCATATTACATCTAACGTTCTATTAATGAGGGCCATATTACATCTAACGTTCTATTAATGAGGGCCATATTACATCTAACGTTCTATTAATGAGCCATATTACATCTAACGTTCTATTAATGAGCCATATTACATCTAACGTTCTATTAATGAGCCATATTACATCTAACGTTCTATTAATGAGGGCCATATTACATCTAACGTTCTATTAATGAGGGCCATATTACATCTAACGTTCTATTAATGAGGGCCATATTACATCTAACGTTCTATTAATGAGGGCCATATTACATCTAACGTTCTATTAATGAGGGCCATATTACACCTAACGTTCTATTAATGAGGGCTATATTACACCTAACGTTCTATTAATGAGGGCCATATTACATCTAACGTTCTATTAATGAGGGCCATATTACACCTAACGTTCTATTAATGAGGGCTATATTACACCTAACGTTCTATTAATGAGGGCCATATTACATCTAACGTTCTATTAATGAGGGCCATATTACACCTAATGTTCTATTAATGAGGGCTATATTACACCTAACGTTCTATTAATGAGGGCCATATTACACCTAATGTTCTATTAATGAGGGCCATATTACATCTAACGTTCTATTAATGAGGGCCATATTACATCTAACGTTCTATTAATGAGGGCCATATTACACCTAACGTTCTATTAATGAGGGCTATATTACACCTAAAGTTCTATTAATGAGGGCCATATTACACCTAATGTTCTATTAATGAGGGCCATATTACACCTAATGTTCTATTAATGAGGGCCATATTACATCTAACGTTCTATTAATGAGGGCCATATTACACCTACGTTCTATTAATGAGGGCCATATTACACCTAATGTTCTATTAATGAGGGCCATATTACACCTAATGTTCTATTAATGAGGGCTATATTACACCTAATGTTCTATTAATGAGGGCTATATTACACCTAATGTTCTATTAATGAGGGCCATATTACACCTAACGTTCTATTAATGAGGGCCATATTACACCTAACGTTCTATTAATGAGGGCCATATTACACCTAACGTTCTATTAATGAGGGCCATATTACACCTAACGTTCTATTAATGAGGGCCATATTACACCTAACGTTCTATTAATGAGGGCCATATTACACCTAACGTTCTATTAATGAGGGCCATATTACACCTAACGTTCTATTAATGAGGGCTATATTACACCTAATGTTCTATTAATGAGGGCTATATTACACCTAACGTTCTATTAATGAGGGCTATATTACACCTAACGTTCTATTAATGAGGGCTATATTACACCTAACGTTCTATTAATGAGGGCTATATTACACCTAACGTTCTATTAATGAGGGCTATATTACACCTAACGTTCTATTAATGAGGGCTATATTACACCTAACGTTCTATTAATGAGGGCTATATTACACCTAACGTTCTATTAATGAGGGCCATATTACATCTAACGTTCTATTAATGAGGGCCATATTACACCTAACGTTCTATTAATGAGGGCTATATTACACCTAACGTTCTATTAATGAGGGCCATATTACATCTAACGTTCTATTAATGAGGGCCATATTACACCTAATGTTCTATTAATGAGGGCTATATTACACCTAACGTTCTATTAATGAGGGCCATATTACACCTAATGTTCTATTAATGAGGGCCATATTACATCTAACGTTCTATTAATGAGGGCCATATTACATCTAACGTTCTATTAATGAGGGCCATATTACACCTAACGTTCTATTAATGAGGGCTATATTACACCTAACGTTCTATTAATGAGGGCCATATTACACCTAATGTTCTATTAATGAGGGCCATATTACACCTAATGTTCTATTAATGAGGGCCATATTACATCTAACGTTCTATTAATGAGGGCCATATTACACCTAACGTTCTATTAATGAGGGCCATATTACACCTAATGTTCTATTAATGAGTGCCATATTACACCTAATGTTCTATTAATGAGGGCTATATTACACCTAATGTTCTATTAATGAGGGCTATATTACACCTAATGTTCTATTAATGAGGGCCATATTACACCTAACGTTCTATTAATGAGGGCCATATTACACCTAACGTTCTATTAATGAGGGCCATATTACACCTAACGTTCTATTAATGAGGGCCATATTACACCTAACGTTCTATTAATGAGGGCCATATTACACCTAACGTTCTATTAATGAGGGCCATATTACACCTAACGTTCTATTAATGAGGGCTATATTACACCTAATGTTCTATTAATGAGGGCTATATTACACCTAATGTTCTATTAATGAGGGCTATATTACACCTAACGTTCTATTAATGAGGGCTATATTACACCTAACGTTCTATTAATGAGGGCTATATTACACCTAACGTTCTATTAATGAGGGCTATATTACACCTAACGTTCTATTAATGAGGGCTATATTACACCTAACGTTCTATTAATGAGGGCTATATTACACCTAACGTTCTATTAATGAGGGCTATATTACACCTAACGTTCTATTAATGAGGGCTATATTACACCTAACGTTCTATTAATGAGGGCTATATTACACCTAACGTTCTATTAATGAGGGCTATATTACACCTAATGTTCTATTAATGAGGGCCATATTACACCTAACGTTCTATTAATGAGGGCTATATTACACCTAACGTTCTATTAATGAGGGCTATATTACACCTAACGTTCTATTAATGAGGGCTATATTACACCTAACGTTCTATTAATGAGGGCCATATTACACCTAACGTTCTATTAATGAGGGCCATATTACACCTAACGTTCTATTAATGAGGGCCATATTACACCTAACGTTCTATTAATGAGGGCTATATTACACCTAACGTTCTATTAATGAGGGCCATATTACACCTAACGTTCTATTAATGAGGACCATATTACATCTAACGTTCTATTAATGAGGGCCATATTACACCTAACGTCCTATTAATGAGGGCCATATTACATCTAACGTTCTATTAATGAGGGCTATATTACACCTAACGTTCTATTAATGAGGGCCATATTACACCTAACGTTCTATTAATGAGGACCATATTACATCTAACGTTCTATTAATGAGGGCCATATTACACCTAACGTCCTATTAATGAGGGCCATATTACACCTAACGTTCTATTAATGAGGGCTATATTACACCTAACGTTCTATTAATGAGGGCCATATTACACCTAACGTTCTATTAATGAGGACCATATTACATCTAACGTTCTATTAATGAGGGCTATATTACACCTAACGTTCTATTAATGAGGGCCATATTACACCTAACGTTCTATTAATGAGGGCCATATTACACCTAATGTTCTATTAATGAGGGCCATATTACATCTAACGTTCTATTAATGAGGGCCATATTACATCTAACGTTCTATTAATGAGGGCCATATTACACCTAACGTTCTATTAATGAGGGCTATATTACACCTAACGTTCTATTAATGAGGGCCATATTACACCTAATGTTCTATTAATGAGGGCCATATTACACCTAATGTTCTATTAATGAGGGCCATATTACATCTAACGTTCTATTAATGAGGGCCATATTACACCTAACGTTCTATTAATGAGGGCCATATTACACCTAATGTTCTATTAATGAGTGCCATATTACACCTAATGTTCTATTAATGAGGGCTATATTACACCTAATGTTCTATTAATGAGGGCTATATTACACCTAATGTTCTATTAATGAGGGCCATATTACACCTAACGTTCTATTAATGAGGGCCATATTACACCTAACGTTCTATTAATGAGGGCCATATTACACCTAACGTTCTATTAATGAGGGCCATATTACACCTAACGTTCTATTAATGAGGGCCATATTACACCTAACGTTCTATTAATGAGGGCCATATTACACCTAACGTTCTATTAATGAGGGCTATATTACACCTAATGTTCTATTAATGAGGGCTATATTACACCTAATGTTCTATTAATGAGGGCTATATTACACCTAACGTTCTATTAATGAGGGCTATATTACACCTAACGTTCTATTAATGAGGGCTATATTACACCTAACGTTCTATTAATGAGGGCTATATTACACCTAACGTTCTATTAATGAGGGCTATATTACACCTAACGTTCTATTAATGAGGGCTATATTACACCTAACGTTCTATTAATGAGGGCTATATTACACCTAACGTTCTATTAATGAGGGCTATATTACACCTAACGTTCTATTAATGAGGGCTATATTACACCTAACGTTCTATTAATGAGGGCTATATTACACCTAATGTTCTATTAATGAGGGCCATATTACACCTAACGTTCTATTAATGAGGGCTATATTACACCTAACGTTCTATTAATGAGGGCTATATTACACCTAACGTTCTATTAATGAGGGCTATATTACACCTAACGTTCTATTAATGAGGGCCATATTACACCTAACGTTCTATTAATGAGGGCCATATTACACCTAACGTTCTATTAATGAGGGCCATATTACACCTAACGTTCTATTAATGAGGGCTATATTACACCTAACGTTCTATTAATGAGGGCCATATTACACCTAACGTTCTATTAATGAGGACCATATTACATCTAACGTTCTATTAATGAGGGCCATATTACACCTAACGTCCTATTAATGAGGGCCATATTACATCTAACGTTCTATTAATGAGGGCTATATTACACCTAACGTTCTATTAATGAGGGCCATATTACACCTAACGTTCTATTAATGAGGACCATATTACATCTAACGTTCTATTAATGAGGGCCATATTACACCTAACGTCCTATTAATGAGGGCCATATTACACCTAACGTTCTATTAATGAGGGCTATATTACACCTAACGTTCTATTAATGAGGGCCATATTACACCTAACGTTCTATTAATGAGGACCATATTACATCTAACGTTCTATTAATGAGGGCTATATTACACCTAACGTTCTATTAATGAGGGCCATATTACACCTAACGTTCTATTAATGAGGGCCATATTACACCTAATGTTCTATTAATGAGGGCCATATTACATCTAACGTTCTATTAATGAGGACCATATTACATCTAACGTTCTATTAATGAGGGCCATATTACACCTAACGTTCTATTAATGAGGGCCATATTACACCTAACGTTCTATTAATGAGGGCTATATTACACCTAACGTTCTATTAATGAGGGCCATATTACACCTAACGTTCTATTAATGAGGACCATATTACATCTAACGTTCTATTAATGAGGGCTATATTACACCTAACGTTCTATTAATGAGGGCCATATTACATCTAACGTTCTATTAATGAGGGCCATATTACACCTAACGTTCTATTAATGAGGGCCATATTACACCTAATGTTCTATTAATGAGGGCCATATTACACCTAATGTTCTATTAATGAGGACCATATTACATCTAACGTTCTATTAATGAGGGCTATATTACACCTAACGTTCTATTAATGAGGGCCATATTACACCTAACGTTCTATTAATGAGGGCTATATTACACCTAACGTTCTATTAATGAGGGCCATATTACACCTAACGTTCTATTAATGAGGACCATATTACATCTAACGTTCTATTAATGAGGGCTATATTACACCTAACGTTCTATTAATGAGGGCCATATTACATCTAACGTTCTATTAATGAGGGCCATATTACACCTAACGTTCTATTAATGAGGGCCATATTACACCTAACGTTCTATTAATGAGGGCCATATTACACCTAACGTTCTATTAATGAGGGCCATATTACACCTAATGTTCTATTAATGAGGGCTATATTACACCTAACGTTCTATTAATGAGGGCCATATTACACCTAATGTTCTATTAATGAGGGCCATATTACACCTAATGTTCTATTAATGAGGGCCATATTACACCTAATGTTCTATTAATGAGGGCCATATTACATCTAACGTTCTATTAATGAGGGCCATATTACACCTAACGTTCTATTAATGAGGGCCATATTACACCTAATGTTCTATTAATGAGGGCCATATTACACCTAATGTTCTATTAATGAGGGCCATATTACACCTAATGTTCTATTAATGAGGGCTATATTACACCTAACGTTCTATTAATGAGGGCCATATTACACCTAATGTTCTATTAATGAGGGCCATATTACACCTAACGTTCTATTAATGAGGGCCATATTACATCTAATGTTCTATTAATGAGGGCCATATTACACCTAATGTTCTATTAACTTGGAAAATACTAACGTTTCACATCTATCCCAATCCGCCACTTAACACCCCCCACCCCCACACAGCCCGCATTTCCAGGTAGTGTAAAGCTTATCATGACTTTTTTTCTTTTTTACAATCCTATCTTTAACTGGACAGATACTTTCTATCTGTGACTATCTTTAACTGGACAGTTTTAGTTAGTCATCGGATGATCATCACTGAAAACTGGACACGTCCATATTTGCTCCGATCTCTCCTTGAGTGTATCCGCCATTACACTTCTACTGGCTGTACCGGTCCTATGCTGGTTGACCATCATTCTTCTGTGCCCTCCAAAATGTTCACTTCTAGCAACACCGCATTTCAAACACTGATCTTTAAATCCAGGCCATCGGACAGGAATCGTCATCCACACAAGTCTCACTCTCGCGTGCTATATCTCTTATGGAGATCAAAACGTCAGCTCGATCTAATGCCCCATGGTCTTGTGCCACAATCGCGCATAACGCCAGTTGATCTGCTCTTTCATTGCCTCGAACGCCCACTTGTCCCGGCACGAAAATAAACGTAACCACTTTCAACCTCGCCTTTCTCAAGTGCTCAATCCACTGTTCTAGATTGAGACCCGCTTGTACCTTCCTAATCATACTCATAGAGTCACTCAAGATGCAGACCTGTGAAGCCTTCCGTGTGCATACCCACTCACATGTCCTGGTCACCGCCATAATCCCCATGTTCATGCTACTCGTAGTCACAGCAAAGGCCCCACTCTCATCCCTGATCGTTTCACATGTGCACTGAGCTGTGCAGACGCAAGCACTGCGAGCTTGTCTAATCATAGATCCATCAGTGTTTATAGTCACATCCTCCTCTTTGGCATTCTCACTGACCAAAGCACCACTTCCTCTTCAAACGTGGGACGCCAGTCTCTGCATTCCCCGCTAAGTGTTATCACCACTTTCATCAGTTTCGAAATCTGTGGGTAGACCTATCCATTCCGCACCTGCTGCCACATCTTGCAATCTGCATACGCTTTGTATGACATCCTCAGCACGTCCCATCCACGACTTCCCTCTCTTAAGTCTGCTACCTTTAACTTTCTGTATTTCGAAATGAAATGGGTGTTGCTTTTCTGCATGTTAGCTCCGATTGGTCCGTCCTTTAGACAAACACATTCGATTTCAGGAAAGCTTCTGTACAGCATGGATTCTCTATGGAAATGGGCAGCCAACTTCATCCCCAAAACCTCCTTAATAACATCTTACGTTATGCATGGCAACATTGTCGCTATTCTTTGCTACCTTTTCTAACGACGGCAATACAAATGCTGCATATACTAATACTGTTGTGATTATAACAAAAGTTATCACTTTACAGAAAAAGGTCAGAAATATAACAACAAGTAGTATCCAAGCTGCTCCTTAGTTTGCCTAGTCTCCTGATGACATCTCGTGTTGTCACGAGAACGTTAACAAGACTCTCCGTGGCTACAATAGTTCTCTAACTAAAATTCTAATCAAGTTAAGTCCTCTAACTCTCCGTGACAACAGGAATTCTCCGGGCATGTGTTCAAGAATTTTCAAATTAAAAAAATATTAATCATATTCAGTATGGCAGCAGTCAAAAGCAATCCTTATTTGAGACGAGCTCTTTGGAACTACTTCAACTGGTTCTTCCCTTTGATTGTGCACGGGGAGAATCTTCACACTGTGGTGCCTATTCATTACAGTTGTTCTCAATCATCTGAACAAAACTGGTCCCTAACTGAAATCTCCGGTCCTGCTACGCTTGACCTTTAGAAGATGGCAACGTTGCCAATAGCAACATAATTGCAATTACAAAGTTTTAAATGGCTACATGAATTATTGTTATAGGAACGTTTTGTCTCCCCCCCCCATTCAATAACCCTCTCCCCACCCGTATGTCAACAGGGGCCTGGACTTCTAGTTAAGGGTGCAAAGAATGGGGGCCATTGTCTTCTTTCTATGCATGTCGTAGAAAGCAACTAAGAAAACGTTGGGTGACATGCTGACAACCTGTTAATTGTTGGGGGAAAAAAATCATTACTATTGCATATCTTGTCTCAATTCCTGACATGTGTCTTCTATCATACGCTTGCCATGAATGATGATGATGATGATGATGATGATGACATTACGCCCGATGAGAATACGCATTTGCCTCTTAGCCAATCAGAATATAATATTTTAGTACTACGATCTTAGCCAATCAGAACATGACTTTTAGTTCTTTGAACTTAGCCAATCAGAACATGAGTTTTAGTTCTTTGAACTTAGCGAATCAGAACATGAGTTTTAGTACAAGGAACTTGACCAAAATGTTGGCCTATATCCAAACCCCTCAGCCATTTAACAAATTTTGACAAAAACCTCATCAAAATATTTAACAAAAAGTTCATCACATGTTCCATCAAATGTTCCATCAGATGTACTATCGAATGTTCCAACAAATGCTCCATCAAATGCTTCATCAAATGCTTCATCAAATGTTCCATCAAATGTTTCATCAAATTCTTCATCAAAAGTTCCATCAAATGCTTCATCAAATGTTCCATCAAATGCTTCATTAAATGTTCCATCAAATGTTCATCAAATTCTCCGTCAAATGTTCCATTAAATGTTTCATCAAATGTTCCATCAAATGCTTCATCAAATATTCCATCAAATGTTCCATTAAATGCTTCATCAAATGTTCCATGAAATGTTCCATCAAAAGCGTCATCAAATGTTCCATCAAATGTTCATCAAATGCTCCATCAAATGTTCCATCAAATGCTCCATCAAATGTTCCATCAAATGCTTCATCAAATGTTCCATCAAATGCTTCATTAAATGTTCCATCAAATGATCATCAAATGTTTCATCAAATGTTCTATGTAATGTTCCATTAAATGCTTCATCAAATGTTCCATCAAATGTTTCATCAAATGTTCCATCAAATGCTTCATCAAATGTTGCATCAAATGTTTCATCAAATGTTCCATCAAATGATTCATCAAATGTTTCATCAAATGCTCCATCAAATGTTCCATCGAATGTTTCATCAAATGTTCCATCAAATGTTCATCAAATTCTCCATCAAATGTTTCATCAAATGCTCCATCAAATGTTCCATCAAATCTCCATCAAATGTTCATCAAATTCTCCATCAAATGTTCCATCAAATGCTCCATCAAATGTTCCATCAAATCTCCATCAAAAGTTCATCAAATGCTCCATCAAATGCTCCATCAAATGTTCATCAAATGTTCATCAAATGTTCATCAAATGCTCTATCAAATGTTCCATCAAGTGTTCATGAAATATTCTTCAAATGTTCATCAAATGCTTCATCAAATGTTCCATCAAATGCTCCATCAAATGTTCCATCAAGTGTTCATCAAATGTTCATCAAATGTTCATCAGATGCTCCATCAAATGTTCCATCAAATGTTCATTAAATGCTCCATCAAATGCTCCATCAAATGTTCATCAAATGTTCATCACAAGCTCCATCAAATGTTCCATAAAATGTTCATAAAATGCTCCATCAAATGTTTCTCAAATGTTCATCAAATGCTCCATCAAATGTTCCATCAAATGTTCATCAAATGCTAAATCAAATGTTCCATTAACTGTTAATCAAATGTTCCATCAAATGTTCATTAAATGCTCCATCAAATGTTCATTAAATGTTCATCAAATGCTCCATCAAATGTTCCATCAAATCTTCATCAACTGCTCCATCAAATGCTCCATCAAATGTTTATCAAATGTTCATCAAATGATCCATCAAATGCTTCATCAAATGTTCCATCAAATGCTCCATCAAATGTTCCATCAAGTGTTCATCAAATGTTCCATCAAATGTTCATCAAATGCTCCATCAAATGATCCATCAAATGTTCATCAACTGCTCCATCAAATGTTCATCACATGCTCCATCAAATGTTCCATCAAATGTTCATCAAATGTTCCATCAAATACTTCATCAAATGTTCCATCAAATGTTGCGTCAAATGTTTCATCAAATGTTCCATCAAATGATTCATCAAATGTTCCATCAAATGCTCCATCAAATGTTCCATCGAATCTTTCATCAAATGCTCCATCAAATGTTCATCAAATGTTCATCAAATGCTCCATCAAATGTTCATCAAATGTTCATCAAATGTTCATCAAATGCTCCATCAAATGTTCCATCAAATGCTCCATCAAATGTTCATCAAATGTTCATCAAATGCTCCATCAAATGCTCCATCAAATGTTCATCAAATGCTCCATCAAATGTTCATCAAATGTTCATCAAATGCTCCATCAAATGCTCCATCAAATGTTCCATCAAATGTTCATTAAATGCTCCATCAAATGCTCCATCAAATGTTCATCAAATTTTCATCAAATGCTCCATCAAATGTTCCATAAAATGTTCATCAAATGTTCCATCAAATGTTCCATCAACTGTTCATCAAATGTTCCATCAAATGTTCATCAAATGCTCCATCAAATGTTCATTAAATGTTCATCAAATGCTCCATCAAATGTTCCATCAAATGTTCATCAACTGCTCCATCAAATGCTCCATCAAATGTTTATCAAATGTTCATCAAATGCTTCATCAAATGGTCCATCAAATGCTCCATCAAATGTTCCATGAAGTGTTCATCAAATGTTCCATCAAATGTTCATCAAATGCTCCATCAAATGTTCCATCAAGTGTTCATCAAATGTTTCATCAAATGTTCCATCAACTGTTCATCAAATGTTCCATCAAATGTTCATCAAATGCTCCATCAAATGCTCCATCAAATGCTTCATCAAATGTTCCATCAAATACCCCATCAAATGTTCCATCAAGTGTTCATCAAGTGTTCCATCAAAAGTTCCATCAAAAGCTCCATCAAATGATCCATCAAATGCTTCATCAAATGTTCCATCAAATGCTCCATCAAATGTTCCATCAAGTGTTCATCAAATGTTCCATCAAATGTTCATCAAATGCTCCATCAAATGTTCCATCAAATGCTCCATCAAATGTTCCATCAAATGTTCATCAAATGTTCCATCACATGTTCCATCAAATGTTCATCAAATGCTCCATCAAATGCTTCATCAAATGTTCCATCAAATGCTCCATCAAATGTTCCATCAAGTGTTCATCAAATGTTCCATCAAATGTTCCATCAAATGCTCCATCAAATGTTCCATCAAATGTTCCATCAAATGCTCCATCAAATGTTCATCAAATGTTCATCAAATGCTCCATCAAATGCTTCATCAAATGTTCCATCAAATGTTCATCAAATGCTCCATCAAATGATCCATCAAATGTTCATCAACTGCTCCATCAAATGCTCAATCAAATGTTTATCAAATGTTCATCAAATGATCCATCAAATGCTTCATCAAATGTTCCATCAAATGCTCCATTAAATGTTCCATCAAGTGTTCATAAAATGTTCCATCAAATGTTCATCAAATGTTCCATCAAGTGTTCATCAAATGTTCCATCAAAGATTCCATCAAATGCTCCATCAAATGCTCATCAAATGTTCCATCAAGTGTTCATCAAATGTTCCATCAAAGATTCCATCAAATGCTACATCAAATGTTCATCAAATGTTCCATCAAATGTTCATCAAATGCTCCATCAAATACTTCATCAAATGTTCCATCAAATGTTGCGTCAAATGTTTCATCAAATGTTCCATCAAATGATTCATCAAATCCATCAAATATTCCATCGAATGTTTCATCAAATGCTCCATCAAATGTTCATCAAATGTTCATCATATGCTCCATCAAATGTTCATCAAATGTTCATCAAATGTTCATCAAATGCTCCATCAAATGTTCATCAAATGTTCATCAAATGCTCCATCAAATGCTCCATCAAATGTTCATCAAATGCTCCATCAAATGTTCATTAAATGTTCATCAAATGCTCCATCAAATGCTCCATCAAATGTTCATCAAATGTTCATCAAATGCTCCATCAAATGCTCCATCAAATGTTCATCAAATGTTCATCAAATGTTCATCAAATGCTTCATCAAATGTTCCATCAAGTGTTCATCAAATGTTCATCAAATGTTCATCAGATGCTCCATCAAATGTTCCATCAAATGTTCATTAAATGCTCCATCAAATGCTCCATCAAATGTTCATCAAATGGTCCATCAAATGCTCATCAAATTTTCCATCAAATGCTTCAGCAAATGTTCCATTAAATGTTTCATCAAATGTTCCATCAAATGCTTCATCAAATGTTCCATTAAATGTTTCATCAAATGCTTCATCAAATATTCCATCAAATGTTCATCACATCTTTCATCAAATGCTCCATCAAATGCTCCATCAAATGTTCATCAAATGTTCATCAAATGTTCATCAAATGCTTCATCAAATGTTCCATCAAGTGTTCATCAAATGTTCATCAAATGTTCATCAGATGCTCCATCAAATGTTCCATCAAATGTTCATTAAATGTTCCATCACATGTTCCATCAAATGCTTCATTAAATGTTCCATCAGAAAATTCATCAAATGTTCCATCGAATGCTTCATCAAATGTTCCATCAAATGTTTCATCAAATGTTCCATCAAATACCCCATCAAATGTTCCATCACTTGTTCATCAAATGCTCTATCAAAAGTTCCATCAAATGCCTCAACAAATGCTCCATCAAATGCTTCATCAAATGCTTCATCAAATGTTCCATCAAATGTTTCATCAAATTCTTCATCAAAAGTTCCATCAAATGCTTCATCAAATGTTCCATCAAGTGCTTCATCAAATGTTCCATCAAATGTTCCATCAAATGTTTCATCAAATGTTTCATCACATGTTCCATCAAAAGATTCATCAAAAGGTCCATCAAATGCTTCATCAAATGTTCCATCAAGTGCTTCATCAAATGTTCCATCAAATGTTCCATCAAATGTTCCATCAAATGTTTCATCACATGTTCCATCAAAAGATTCATCAAAAGGTCCATCAAATGCTTCATCAAATGTTCCATCAAAAGTTTCATCAAATGTTCCATCAAATGCTTCATCAAATGTTCCATCAAATGTTCCATCAAATGCTTCATCAAATGTTCCATCAAATATTCATCAAATGCTCCATCAAATGTTCCATCAAATGCTTCATCAAATGTTCCATCAAGTGCTTCATCAAATGCTTCATCAAATGTTCCATCAAATGTTCCATCAAATGCTTCATCAAATGCTTCATCAAATGTTCCATCAAATGTTCCATCAAATGCTTCATCAAATGTTTCATCTAATGTTCCATCAAATGCTTCATCAAATGTTCCATCAAATTCTTCATCAAAAGTTCCATCAAATGCTTCATCAAATGTTCTATTAAATGTTCCATCAAATGCTTCATTAAATGTTCCATCAAATGTTCATCAAATTCTCCGTCAAATGTTCCATTAAATGTTTCATCAAATGTTCCATCAAATGCTTCATCAAATATTCCATCAAATGTTCCATTAAATGCTTCATCAAATGTTCCATGAAATGTTCCATCAAAAGCGTCATCAAATGTTCCATCAAATGTTCACCAAATGCTCCATCAAATGTTCCATCAAATGCTCCATCAAATGTTCCATCAAATGCTTCATCAAATGTTCCATCAAATGCTTCACTAAATGTTCCATCAAATGATCATCAAATGTTTCATCAAATGTTCTATGTAATGTTCCATTAAATGCTTCGTCAAATGTTCCATCAAATGTTTCATCAAATGTTCCATCAAATGCTTCATCAAATGTTGCATCAAATGTTTCATCAAATGTTCCATCAAATGATTCATCAAATGCTCCATCAAATGTTCCATCAAATCTCCATCAAATGTTCATCAAATTCTCCATCAAATGTTCCATCAAATGCTCCATCAAATGTTCCATCAAATCTCCATCAAATGTACATCAAATGCTCCATCAAATGCTCCATCAAATGTTCATCAAATGTTCATCAAATGTTCATAAAATGCTCTATCAAATGTTCCATCAAGTGTTCATGAAATATTCTTCAAATGTTCATCAAATGCTTCATCAAATGTTCCATCAAATGCTCCATCAAATGTTCCATCAAGTGTTCATCAAATGTTCATCAAATGTTCATCAGATGCTCCATCAAATGTTCCATCAAATGTTCATTAAATGCTCCATCAAATGCTCCATCAAATGTTCATCAAATGTTCATCACAAGCTCCATCAAATGTTCCATAAAATGTTCATAAAATGCTCCATCAAATGTTTCTCAAATGTTCATCAAATGCTCCATCAAATGTTCCATCAAATGTTCATCAAATGTTCCATCAAATGTTCCATCAACTGTTCATCAAATGTTCCATCAAATGTTCATCAAATGCTCCATCAAATGTTCATTAAATGTTCATCAAATGCTCCATCAAATGTTCCATCAAATCTTCATCAACTGCTCCATCAAATGCTCCATCAAATGTTCCATCAAATGTTCATCAAATGCTCCATCAAATGATCCATCAAATGTTCATCAACTGCTCCATCAAATGTTCATCACATGCTCCATCAAATGTTCCATCAAATGTTCATCAAATGCTCCATCAAATACTTCATCAAATGTTCCATCAAATGTTGCGTCAAATGTTTCATCAAATGTTCCATCAAATGATTCATCAAATGTTCCATCAAATGCTCCATCAAATGTTCCATCGAATGTTTCATCACATGCTCCATCAAATGTTCATCAAATGTTCATCAAATGCTCCATCAAATGCTCCATCAAATGTTCATCAAATGTTCATCAAATGCTCCATCAAATGTTCCATCAAATGCTCCATCAAATGTTCATCAAATGTTCATCAAATGCTCCATCAAATGCTCCATCAAATGTTCATCAAATGCTTCAACAAATGTTCATCAAATGTTCATCAAATGCTCCATCAAATGCTCCATCAAATGTTCCATCAAATGTTCATTAAATGCTCCATCAAATGCACCATCAAATGTTCATCAAATGTTCATCAAATGCTCCATCAAATGTTCCATCAAATGTTCATCAAATGTCCATCAAATGTTCCATCAACTGTTCATCAAATGTTCCATCAAATGTTCCATCAACTGTTCATCAAATGTTCCATCAAATGTTCATCAAATGCTCCATCAAATGTTCATTAAATTTTCATCAAATGCTCCATCAAATGTTCCATCAAATGTTCATCAACTGCTCCATCAAATGCTCCATCAAATGTTTATCAAATGTTCATCAAATGCTTCATCAAATGTTCCATCAAATGCTCCATCAAATGTTCCATCAAGTGTTCATCAAATGTTCCATCAAATGTACATCAAATGCTCCATCAAATGTTCCATCAAGTGTTCATCAAATGTTCCATCAAATGTTCCATCAAATGCTCCATCAAATGTTCCATCAAATGTTCCATCAAATGCTCCATCAAATGTTCATCAAATGTTCCATCAAATGTTCCATCAACTGTTCATCAAATGTTCCATCAAATGTTCATCAAATGCTCCATCAAATGCTCCATCAAATGCTTCATCAAATGTTCCATCAAATACCCCATCAAATGTTCCATCAAGTGTTCATCAAGTGTTCCATCAAAAGTTCCATCAAAAGCTCCATCAAATGATCCATCAAATGCTTCATCAAAAGTTCCATCAAATGCTCCATCAAATGTTCCATCAAGTGTTCATCAAATGTTCCATCAAATGTTCATCAAATGCTCCATCAAATGTTCCATCAAATGCTCCATCAAATGTTCCATCAAGTGTTCATCAAATATTCCATCAAATGTTCCATCAAATGTTCATCAAATGCTCCATCAAATGCTTCATCAAATGTTCCATCAAATGCTCCATCAAATGTTCCATCAAGTGTTCATCAAATGTTCCATCAAATGTTCCATCAAATGCTCCTTCAAATGTTCCATCAAATGTTCCATCAAATGCTCCATCAAATGTTCATCAAATGTTCATCAAATGCTCCATCAAATGCTTCATCAAATGTTCATCAAATGTTCATCAAATGCTCCATCAAATGATCCATCAAATGCTCCATCAAATGTTCCATCAAGTGTTCATCAAATGTTCCATCAAATGTTCATCAAATTCTCCATCAAATGTTTCATCAAATGCTCCATCAAATGTTCCATCAAATCTCCATCAAATGTTCATCAAATTCTCCATCAAATGTTCCATCAAATGCTCCATCAAATGTTCCATCAAATCTCCATCAAATGTTCATCAAATGCTCCATCAAATGCTCCATCAAATGTTCATCAAATGTTCATCAAATGTTCATCAAATGCTCTATCAAATGTTCCATCAAGTGTTCATGAAATATTCTTCAAATGTTCATCAAATGCTTCATCAAATGTTCATCAGATGCTCCATCAAATGTTCCATCAAATGTTCATTAAATGCTCCATCAAATGCTCCATCAAATGTTCATCAAATGTTCATCACAAGCTCCATCAAATGTTCCATAAAATGTTCATAAAATGCTCCATCAAATGTTTCTCAAATGTTCATCAAATGCTCCATCAAATGTTCCATCAAATGTTCATCAAATGTTCCATCAAATGTTCCATCAACTGTTCATCAAATGTTCCATCAAATGTTCATCAAATGCTCCATCAAATGTTCATTAAATGTTCATCAAATGCTCCATCAAATGTTCCATCAAATCTTCATCAACTGTTCCATCAAATGCTCCATCAAATGTTCCATCAAATGTTCATCAAATGCTCCATCAAATGATCCATCAAATGTTCATCAACTGCTCCATCAAATGTTCATCACATGCTCCATTAAATGTTCCATCAAATGTTCATCAAATGCTCCATCAAATACTTCATCAAATGTTCCATCAAATGTTGCGTCAAATGTTTCATCAAATGTTCCATCAAATGATTCATCAAATGTTCCATCAAATGCTCCATCAAATGTTCCATCGAATGTTTCATCACATGCTCCATCAAATGTTCATCAAATGTTCATCAAATGCTCCATCAAATGCTCCATCAAATGTTCATCAAATGTTCATCAAATGCTCCATCAAATGTTCCATCAAATGCTCCATCAAATGTTCATCAAATGCTCATCAAATGTTCATTAAATGTTCATCAAATGCTCCATCAAATGCTCCATCAAATGTTCCATCAAATGTTCATTAAATTCTCCATCAAATGCTCCATCAAATGTTCATCAAATGTTCATCAAATGCTCCATCAAATGTTCCATCAAATGTTCATCAAATGTCCATCAAATGTTCCATCAACTGTTCATCAAATGTTCCATCAAATGTTCCATCAACTGTTCATCAAATGTTCCATCAAATGTTCATCAAATACTCCATCAAATGTTCATTAAATGTTCATCAAATGCTCCATCAAATGTTCCATCAAATGTTCATCAACTGCTCCATCAAATGCTCCATCAAATGTTTATCAAATGTTCATCAAATGCTTCATCAAATGTTCCATCAAATGCTCCATCAAATGTTCCATCAAGTGTTCATCAAATGTTCCATCAAATGTTCATCAAATGCTCCATCAAATGTTCCATCAAGTGTTCATCAAATGTTCCATCAAATGTTCCATCAAATGCTCCATCAAATGTTCCATCAAATGTTCCATCAAATGCTCCATCAAATGTTCATCAAATGTTCCATCAAATGTTCCATCAACTTTTCATCAAATGTTCCATCAAATGTTCATGAAATGCTCCATCAAATGCTCCATCAAATGCTTCATCAAATGTTCCATCAAATACCCCATCAAATGTTCCATCAAGTGTTCATCAAGTGTTCCATCAAAAGTTCCATCAAAAGCTCCATCAAATGATCCATCAAATGCTTCATCAAATGTTCCATCAAATGCTCCATCAAATGTTCCATCAAGTGTTCATCAAATGTTCCATCAAATGTTCATCAAATGCTCCATCAAATGTTCCATCAAATGTTCCATCAAGTGTTAATCAAATATTCCATCAAATGTTCCATCAAATGTTCATCAAATGCTCCATCAAATGCTTCATCAAATGTTCCATCAAATGCTCCATCAAATGTTCCATCAAGTGTTCATCAAATGTTCCATCAAATGTTCCATCAAATGCTCCTTCAAATGATCCATCAAATGTTCCATCAAATGCTCCATCAAATGTTCATCAAATGTTCATCAAATGCTCCATCAAATGCTTCATCAAATGTTCATCAAATGTTCATCAAATGCTCCATCAAATGATCCATCAAATGTTCATCAACTGCTCCATCAAATGTTCATCACATGCTCCATCAAATGTTCCATCAAATGTTCCATCAAATGTTCCATCAAATGTTCACCAAATGCTCCATCAAATACTTCATCAAATGTTCCATCAAATGTTGCGTCAAATGTTTCATCAAATGTTCCATCAAATGATTCATCAAATGTTCCATCAAATGCTCCATCAAATGTTCCATCGAATGTTTCATCACATGCTCCATCAAATGTTCATCAAATGTTCATCAAATGCTCCATCAAATGCTCCATCAAATGTTCATCAAATGTTCATCAAATGTTCCATCAAATGTTCCATCAAATGCTCCATCAAATGTTCATCAAATGTTCATCAAATGCTCCATCAAATGCTCCATCAAATGTTCATCAAATGCTCCATCAAATGTTCATCAAATGTTCATCAAATGCTCCATCAAATGCTCCATCAAATGTTCATCAAATGTTCATCAAATGCTCCATCAAATGTTCCATAAAATGTTCATCAAATGTTCCATCAAATGTTCCATCAACTGTTCATCAAATGTTCCATCAAATGTTCATCAAATGCTCCATCAAATGTTCATTAAATGTTTATCAAATGCTCCATCAAATGTTCCATCAAATGTTCATCAACTGCTCCATCAAATGCTCCATCAAATGTTTATCAAATGTTCATCAAATGCTTCATCAAATGTTCCATCAAATGCTCCATCAAATGTTCCATCAAGTGTTCATCAAATGTTCCATCAAATGTTCATCAAATGCTCCATCAAATATTCCATCAAATGTTCATCAAATGTTCCATCAAATGTTCCATCAAATGCTCCATCAAATGTTCCATCAAATGTTCCATCAAATGCTCCATCAAATGTTCATCAAATGTTCCATCAAATGTTCCATCAACTGTTCATCAAATGTTCCATCAAATGTTCATCAAATGCTCCATCAAATGCTCCATCAAATGCTTCATCAAATGTTCCATCAAATACCCCATCAAATGTTCCATCAAGTGTTCATCAAGTGTTCCATCAAAAGTTCCATCAAAAGCTCCATCAAATGATCCATCAAATGCTTCATCAAATGTTCCATCAAATGCTCCATCAAATGTTCCATCAAGTGTTCATCAAATGTTCCATCAAATGTTCATCAAATGCTCCATCAAATGTTCCATCAAATGCTCCATCATATGTTCCATCAAGTGTTCATCAAATGTTCCATCAAATGTTCCATCAAATGTTCATCAAATGCTCCATCAAATGCTTCATCAAATGTTCCATCAAATGCTCCATCAAATGTTCCATCAAGTGTTCATCAAATGTTCCATCAAATGCTCCATCAAATGTTCATCAAATGTTCATCAAATGCTCCATCAAATGCTTCATCAAATGTTCCATCAAATGTTCATCAAATGCTCCATCAAATGATCCATCAAATGTTCATCAACTGCTCCATCAAATGCTCAATCAAATGTTTATCAAATGTTCATCAAATGATCCATCAAATGCTTCATCAAATGTTCCATCAAATGCTCCATTAAATGTTCCATCACGTGTTCATAAAATGTTCCATCAAATGTTCATCAAATGTTCCTTCAAGTGTTCATCAAATGTTCCATCAAAAATTCCATCAAATGCTCCATCAAATGTTCATCAAATGTTCCATCAAATGTTCATCAAATGATCCATCAAATGTTCCATCAAATGTTCATCAAATGCTCCATCAAATACTTCATCAAATGTTCCATCAAATGTTGCGTCAAATGTTTCATCAAATGTTCCATCAAATGATTCATCAAATCCATCAAATATTCCATCAAATGCTCCATCAAATGTTCATCACATGTTCATCAAATGCTCCATCAAATGCTCCATCAAATGCTCCATCAAATGTTCTTCAAATGTTCATCAAATGTTCATCAAATGCTTCATCAAATGTTCCATCAAGTGTTCATCAAATGTTCATCAAATGTTCATCAGATGCTCCATCAAATGTTCCATCAAATGTTCATTAAATGCTCCATCAAATGCTCCATCAAATGTTCATCAAATGTTCATCAAATGCTCCATCAAATGTTCCATCAAATGTTCATCAAATGTTCCATCAAATGTTCCATCAACTGTTCATCAAATGTTGAATCAAATGTTCATCAAATGCTCCATCAAATGTTCATTAAATGTTCATCAAATGCTCCATCAAATGTTCCATCAAATGTTCATCAACTGCTCCATCAAATGCTCCATCAAATGTTTATCAAATGTTCATCAAATGCTTCATCAAATGTTCCATCAAATGCTCCATCAAATGTTCCATCAAGTGTTCATCAAATATTCCATCAAATGTTCATCAAATGCTCCATCAAATGTTCCATCAAGTGTTCATCAAATGTTCCATCAAATGTTCCATCAAATGCTCCATCAAATGTTCCATCAAATGTTCCATCAAATGTTCCATCAAATGCTCCATCAAATGTTCATCAAATGTTCCATCAAATGTTCCATCAACTGTTCATCAAATGTTCCATCAAATGTTCATCAAATGCTCCATCAAATGCTCCATCAAATGCTTCATCAAATGTTCCATCAAATACCCCATCAAATGTTCCATCAAGTGTTCATCAAGTGTTCCATCAAAAGTTCCATCAAAAGCTCCATCAAATGATCCATCAAATGCTTCATCAAATGTTCCATCAAATGCACCATCAAATGTTCCATCAAGTGTTCATCAAATGTTCCATCAAATGTTCATCAAATGCTCCGTCAAATGTTCCATCAAATGTTCCATCAAATGCTCCATCAAATGTTCATCAAATGTTCCATCAAATGTTCCATCAACTGTTCATCAAATGTTCCATCAAATGTTCATCAAATGCTCCATCAAATGCTCCATCAAATGCTTCATCAAATGTTCCATCAAATACCCCATCAAATGTTCCATCAAGTGTTCATCAAGTGTTCCATCAAAAGTTCCATCAAAAGCTCCATCAAATGATCCATCAAATGCTTCATCAAATGTTCCATCAAATGCTCCATCAAATGTTCCATCAAGTGTTCATCAAATGTTCCATCAAATGTTCATCAAATGCTCCATCAAATGTTCCATCAAATGCTCCATCATATGTTCCATCAAGTGTTCATCAAATGTTCCATCAAATGTTCCATCAAATGTTCATCAAATGCTCCATCAAATGCTTCATCAAATGTTCCATCAAATGCTCCATCAAATGTTCCATCAAGTGTTCATCAAATGTTCCATCAAATGCTCCATCAAATGTTCATCAAATGTTCATCAAATGCTCCATCAAATGCTTCATCAAATGTTCCATCAAATGTTCATCAAATGCTCCATCAAATGATCCATCAAATGTTCATCAACTGCTCCATCAAATGCTCAATCAAATGTTTATCAAATGTTCATCAAATGATCCATCAAATGCTTCATCAAATGTTCCATCAAATGCTCCATTAAATGTTCCATCACGTGTTCATAAAATGTTCCATCAAATGTTCATCAAATGTTCCTTCAAGTGTTCATCAAATGTTCCATCAAAAATTCCATCAAATGCTCCATCAAATGTTCATCAAATGTTCCATCAAATGTTCATCAAATGATCCATCAAATGTTCCATCAAATGTTCATCAAATGCTCCATCAAATACTTCATCAAATGTTCCATCAAATGTTGCGTCAAATGTTTCATCAAATGTTCCATCAAATGATTCATCAAATCCATCAAATATTCCATCGAATGTTTCATCAAATGCTCCATCAAATGTTCATCAAATGTTCATCAAATGCTCCATCAAATGTTCATCAAATGTTCATCAAATGTTCATCAAATGCTCCATCAAATGTTCCATCAAATGTTCATCAAATGTTCATCAAATGCTCCATCAAATGCTCCATCAAATGTTCATCAAATGCTCCATCAAATGTTCATCACATGTTCATCAAATGCTCCATCAAATGCTCCATCAAATGCTCCATCAAATGTTCTTCAAATGTTCATCAAATGTTCATCAAATGCTTCATCAAATGTTCCATCAAGTGTTCATCAAATGTTCATCAAATGTTCATCAGATGCTCCATCAAATGTTCCATCAAATGTTCATTAAATGCTCCATCAAATGCTCCATCAAATGTTCATCAAATGTTCATCAAATGCTCCATCAAATGTTCCATCAAATGTTCATCAAATGTTCCATCAAATGTTCCATCAACTGTTCATCAAATGTTGAATCAAATGTTCATCAAATGCTCCATCAAATGTTCATTAAATGTTCATCAAATGCTCCATCAAATGTTCCATCAAATGTTCATCAACTGCTCCATCAAATGCTCCATCAAATGTTTATCAAATGTTCATCAAATGCTTCATCAAATGTTCCATCAAATGCTCCATCAAATGTTCCATCAAGTGTTCATCAAATATTCCATCAAATGTTCATCAAATGCTCCATCAAATGTTCCATCAAGTGTTCATCAAATGTTCCATCAAATGTTCCATCAAATGCTCCATCAAATGTTCCATCAAATGTTCCATCAAATGTTCCATCAAATGCTCCATCAAATGTTCATCAAATGTTCCATCAAATGTTCCATCAACTGTTCATCAAATGTTCCATCAAATGTTCATCAAATGCTCCATCAAATGCTCCATCAAATGCTTCATCAAATGTTCCATCAAATACCCCATCAAATGTTCCATCAAGTGTTCATCAAGTGTTCCATCAAAAGTTCCATCAAAAGCTCCATCAAATGATCCATCAAATGCTTCATCAAATGTTCCATCAAATGCACCATCAAATGTTCCATCAAGTGTTCATCAAATGTTCCATCAAATGTTCATCAAATGCTCCGTCAAATGTTCCATCAAATGCTCCATCAAATGTTCCATCAAGTGTTCATCAAATGTTCCATCAAATGTTCATCAAATGTTCATCAAATGCTCCATCAAATGCTTCATCAAATGTTCCATCAAATGCTCCATCAAATGTTCCATCAAGTGTTCATCAAATGTTCCATCAAATGTTCCATCAAATGTTCCATCAAATGTTCCATCAAATGTTCCATCAAATGCTCCATCAAATGTTCATCAAATGTTCATCAAATGCTCCATCAAATGCTTCATCAAATGTTCCATCAAATGTTCATCAAATGTTCATCAAATGCTCCATCAAATGTTCCATCAAATGTTCCATCAAATGCTCCATCAAATGTTCATCAAATGTTCATCAAATGCTCCATCAAATGGTTCATCAAATGTTCCATCAAATGCTTCATCAAATGTTCCATCAAATACTCCATCAAATGTTCCATCAAGTGTTCATCAAGTGTTCATCAAGTGTTCCATCAAATGTTCCATCAAAAGCTCCATCAAATGATGCATCAAATGCTCCATTAAATGGTAGATTGACACACGAAATCGTAAGAACGATTTTTGTCTTCGTTGTCTCTAGGTAAAATCCATCTCCCCAAGTTCAAGGGAATGTATCGACGACCCTGATGACATTGAAACTATGTTCTTACGCGTGAAAACCTTAGGTGGCAGGGAATGTCGTCCTGGTAGATGGAACCACAGATCTGACAATAATAATAAGCTAGTTTACCAGAAAACAATACTACGCTCCTGGCAGGACAATATACGACGCTCCTGACAGGACAATATACGACGCTCCTGACAGGACAATATACTACGCTCCTGGCAGGACAATATGCTTTGATCCTAACGGGACACGAAGATACTATGTAACACTCTCTCATCGAGTGCTAAACATCCATCCATAATTCTCCTCACCCCCCCCCCCCCCCACGTCCCACTAACAACAATGATTTAGAGTCATCAGACCGTATATATTTCATGTATTCGAGTTTGAGACATCTGTGTTGTTCAATGTTGGCCGTCTAGAGATTCTATGATGTGCGATGTCTGGCATGAGTCTGTGCTGTTCAATGTCTGCCATGAGTCTGTGCTGTTCAATGTTTGCCATGAGTCTGTGCTGTTCAATGTCTGCCATGAGTCTGTGCTGTTCAATGTCTGCCATGAGTCTGTGCTGTTCAATGTCTGCCATGAGTCTGTGCTGTTCAATATTTGCCATGAGTCTGTGCTGTTCAATGTTTGCCATGAGTCTGTGCTATTCAATGTCTGCCATGAGTCTGTGCTGTTCAATATTTGCCATGAGTCTGTGCTGTTCAATGTTTGCCATGAGTCTGTGCTGTTCAATGTCTGCCATGAGTCTGTGCTGTTCAATATTTGCCATGAGTCTGTGCTGTTCAATGTCTGCCATGAGTCTGTGCTGTTCAATATTTGCCATGAGTCTGTGCTGTTCAATGTTTGCCATGAGTCTGTGCTGTTCAATATTTGCCATGAGTCTGTGCTGTTCAATGTTTGCCATGAGTCTGTGCTGTTCAATGTCTGCCATGAGTCTGTGCTGTTCAATGTCTGGCATGAGTCTGTGCTGTGCAATGTCTGGCATGAGTCTGTGCTGTGCAATGTCTGGCATGAGTCTGTGCTGTTCAATGTCTGGCATGAGTCTGTGCTGTGCAATGTCTGCCATGAGTCTGTGCTGTGCAATGTCTGGCATGAGTCTGTGCTGTGCAATGTCTGCAATGAGTCTGTGCTGTTCAATGTCTGTCATGAGTCTGTGCTGTTCAATATTTGCCATGAGTCTGTGCTGTTCAATGTCTGCCATGAGTCTGTGCTGTTCAATGTCTGTCATGAGTCTGTGCTGTTCAATGTTTGCCATGAGTCTGTGCTGTTCAATATTTGCCATGAGTCTGTGCTGTTCAATGTTTGCCATGAGTCTGTGCTGTTCAATGTTTGCCATGAGTCTGTGCTGTTCAATGTTTGCCATGAGTCTGTGCTGTTCAATGTCTGTCATGAGTCTGTGCTGTTCAATATTTGCCATGAGTCTGTGCTGTTCAATGTCTGCCATGAGTCTGTGCTGTTCAATGTCTGCCATGAGTCTGTGCTGTTCAATTTCTGTCGTCTAGTGATTCTGTGACCGAGCTTTTTTTTAATACTATCATCTCGGTACATCATCTCTGGTATATTCTTCTTCAGCGTTCATTCTCAAACTCCTGCTGGATCTCTCCTGTAACAGTACTACTAGATCTCCAGCAGGATGCAGTCCAGAGAATGGAAATGCGTTGTGTCGCCGTTTTATTTGCGCCAATGGCCGGACACATCCGTCTTCGGTGGATCTCTGGTATATAATCTCAACATCTCTGGTACAACATCTCTGGTACAACATCTCTGGTACAACATCTCTGGTATATAATCTCTGGTACAACATTTCTGGTACAACATCTCAGGTATATAATCTCTGGTACAACATCTCTGGTACAACATCTCTGGTATATAATCTCTGGTACAACATCTCTGGTATATAATCTTAACATCTCTGGTACAACATATCTTGTACAACGTCTCTGGTGTATAATCTCTGGTACAACATCTCTCGTACAACATCTCTGGTACAACATCTCTAGTACAACATCTCTGGTACAACATATCTTGTACAACGTCTCTGGTGTATAATCTCTGGTACAACATCTCTCGTACAACATCTCTGGTACAACATCTCTAGCACAACATCTCTGGTACAACATCTCTCGTACAACATCTCTGGTACAACATCTCTAGTACAACATCTCTGGTACAACATCTCTCGTACAACATTTCTGGTACAACATCTCTAGTACAACATCTCTGGTACAACATCTCTCGTACAACATCTCTGGTACAACATCTCTCGTACAACATCTCTGGTACAACATCTCTGGTACAACATCTCTGGTACAACATCTGAGGTACAACATCACTCGTACATCTCTAATAAATTATCTCCTGTACATCTCAAGTACATCATCTCTTATACATCTCTAGTGCATCATTTCTTTCACATTTCTAGTACACCATCTCTTGTACATCCCTAGTACACAATTCTTGTACATCACTAGCAAATCATCTCTTGTACATCTGTAGTACACATCTCTTGTACTTCCGTAGTACACATCGCTTGTGCATCTCTAGTACACATCTCTTGTACATCCCAAGTACACATCTCTTGTACATCACTAGTACATCATCTCTTGTACATCACTAGTACATCATCTCTTGTACATCACTA